>SKCR01006962.1:0-24823 GCA_019454045.1 Zanthoxylum bungeanum
GGTCATAATTGTTCAACAATCTCCCACTTGGCCTATAGCCAATCACTCAAGTGTCCTACACCCGAACTATGTACGGTTCACTCAAATTATGAGAAAATACTTTCGTCAGCGGATTCACATGATTATCATCTGATGCGATTTATTCGATCATCACATCGCCACGATGTATGATCCGAACGAATCAGATGAATATCGAAGTATATATCTGGATCGTTGATGAGACCATTAATTCACTCAAGTGTCATAGCTCCATTGCTAACAGAACTATATCTAATCTAATTAAATTATTATCAATCCAGAAGGCTTCTAATGCTGCCTCTGCTGCAACAATAATCCACTTTTGTTGTTTATTTGGTAACAGTATCTTGCTTGGAAGATTTCCAGCTCACTGTTCTGTTATTCAAACTGTATAGTACGGTTGTTACGACTTATAGTCGTTTTATCGGTTTGGAAACTTGCAATAGTGATCCCAGTCACTTCAAGTTCTCCTTCTCCATAGTATAAGACAGCATCCTTAATTCCTCTAAGATACTCAAGGATGTTCTTAACATCAATCCAATGACTATCACTTGGATTGGCCCCGATTGTTACTCCATATGCTCAAAGCGTATGAGCCATCAGGTGCGTACATTTATTTCAATGTACGAGTTCTCGGAGAGTGCTAACAACTTTAAATCTATCCCAGTAGATCTTTATTCCTAGAATAAAGGTTTTTTCTCCCAAGAACTCTACGGAGAATTTTCTCGAAAGCCAAGCTTTCACCGATTGTATTTATGGGAAAATCATTTCCAGGAAATGACATGTCATCATTACTTAGGACATTCATTGTCAGTGCGTTCCCACTAACCTTCTTATATACACAAGAATCATTTTCGTTTTGAATTAAATCATATACCATTATGATCACATCAATACGATAGTTCCAAGAACTCTATGCTTGCTACAATCCATACATGGATCAAATACATGCAAACCTTGTTTGTTATGATACGACAAACCGTCAGGATGTTGAAAACATCCTCCAAAAGGTTTCCGTTAAGGAAAGCGGTTTTGGCATTTAGCTGCCACATTTCATAAATGAAACACGCAGCATTAGCAAGCATTATCCAAATGGATTTACCATGGCAACATGTAAAAGGTTTCGTCGTATCGACACAATGTTGATAACGATACCTTTTCGCTACAAGCCTAGCTTAATACGTTGGTATGTTGACTTCCATGTATGTCTTCTTGAAGACTTATATAATACCAATAGGCACAATGCCTTCCGGTACAACAACTAGTGTCCAAACTTGGTTGGTTTACATGGAATCCATTTCAGACATCATGTCACTTTGCCATATTAGGGAGTCGATACCTTGTATCACTTCCTCATACGTAGTCAGTTCGTATTCCTCAATAAGATTGACATCTTTATGAGGTGAGATCAGAAACCCATACCCCAGGTTGTTTTCTGACTCTCTCCGACCTACGCGGTTCTTGTGTATTCGAAGATTATTGGTATAGTTTCATTCCTGATGAACTATTTGTGTTCCATTAAGGAATCGGTGCCGGGAACAGTATTACTCCGATTTTCATCAAGTTTTACTTTCCTCCATTTTACCACTGCATATCGGTATTCCTCTTAGGAAAACCGCATGGCGAGCAACAATTACATTGTTCTCTTGTGAGTTGTATAAGTACTATACTTTGGTTTCCCTAGGATAACCTACAATTAAGGCACTTATCCGATTTGGGTTCTGGTTTGGTATCATCCAAACATATGCCTAGGATTCCCAAATCTTCAGGAATGAGAAAACCCAGTTTCTTTCCTGTTCATATCTAATATGAAATTTGTCTAACAGATTTTTATGGAACCTTATTCTAAATAAGTTCTGCACTGTTAATGCATATCCTATGAAGGAAATGGTAGCTCAGAGCGACTCATGATTAACCTTATCATGTCCAACAAAATTCAGTTTATCCGTTCAGACACACCGTCAAACTGACGTGTTCCGGGAGGAGTCCTTATTGAAAGAATACTGTAATCTTTCAAGTATTTAAGAAACTTATTGCTTAAGTATTTTCATCATGGTCTAACCGTGATGTTTTAATACTTTAGCCGATCTGTTTGTCTACTTCGTGTCGAAACTTTAAAAGTTTCTGATTCGTGTTTCAAAAGAAACACATAACCATAACGCGATGCCACATCCGTAAAGGTCACGAAATATTCATATCCACCTCTAGCCTAGCTAGATATAGGCCCACTTACTTCACTATGAACGAGGCTAACAGATCGGTGGCACTTACACTTTTACCAAGTAAATAGTGTTTTAGGCACTTTGCCCAATGAACTAGATTCGTAGACATTATTTGAATGGAATCAAATTTGTCCTAGTACCCACTTTTCAAAGTGTGGATACACGAGTCTTGTTTAAATTGTGTCCCAGAAAACAATGCCACAATTAAGTTTCAACTGATTAAATCAGTTTGAGCTAATTGTTTGTCATGTTATACGTTTGAGATTTATTATATTCAAAATATAAATACTGTTATTCACATCTAATGTGTTTTATCAATATCATCTTTTATAAAATAAAATATTTTAGTGTTCTAGGTTATAAGGTATATCCGCAACAGATTAAAACCCTGATATAGAGATAATGTTTCTAGTCAAACTAGTTACATTGTAACAGTTTCCTAATTCAAGTACACACCCGAAGGGTAGTTCATAAACTTAGGTATCTACGGTTAAAACAGCGACTTTCGTCCCGTTTTCAATTCGCAGATTAAAATCTCATCTGAAGTCAGTATCCTACTCTCAGTAGATTCTACACATCAGTACATATTTATGTACCACATTTTAGTATCTAAAATCCAATTTTAATACTAGTAGTGAACATGTTTATAACAAATATATTTGAAGTCGGAGCCATGCACCGTCTTCTATTCCTTCATGTCTGCCTTGTCCATACGGCAGTCACGCTTCCGTGATCCCCGTTTGCCACAGTTTAGGCAGACATTTTGGGATATGTCTTTTATCTTCCCAGAAGATTATAATGATTTTGCCTTTGCCCTTTTCGGTACCCCAGAAGCCTTTGGCCAAGCCTTGGCCTTCTAGAATATCGAAATAAGATGCGCCTTGCGCTTCTTGCCTTATTGCAAACTTTTGCTTTGACTCCTTGAGAATAGCCATTAACTCTCCAAGAGTTTACTATTGCAATTAGTACTTCAAAGATCAAAAATAGATCTATGAAGATCCTTCAATTTCAATATCATACTATAAGGATCTAATCCTTAGTTCTGATTAAGAAATTAAGGAGTCTATTTGGCAAGCTAATGGATTAAGCAATAAAGTTATCATCACATGAATATTCCAATATCATGTTCTACTATTTGCTTACTCCGGGCTTAGGCTTAAGATGTTATTTTATCAAATAAAGTAACTTCTTATTTTCAGGACTATCCTGAGTTTTTATTCCAATTTGAAAATTAAAGTCGTTTAAAACATTTTTCACCAGGATTATGTTTTAAACACTAATATTTCAATTTATCTTGATCCAATAGTCCAACTATCGAATCAACGATTTTAGGTACTATTTATTATAATGATTACTATAGTCCAACTATTTAATCAATATAATTTAATAGGTTAAATTCAATTATATTGATTACTATAATCCAATTATAAAATCAACTATTAATTGAAATTAGTTAATTCAATATATTGATTACTATAATCAATTATATAATCAACTATAAATGAAATAGTTTGAATACAGTCCAACTGTTTAATTAAAACAATGATTAATTATTAGTCTAACTAATATATTATGTCACGACGAAAAATTGAAATGAGCGCATATGGCAAGTATCTAAACGAATATTGTAAATTTAATACTTGCCTCCCACTATTTTTCGGCGAGCCTCTAACCCTCTGTGGAGTACTCGGGAAACCTTGTTTCCTAGTGGGCTAGGATCCCGTTATATAACACACAATTGACTTTGGCCAACAAATTGTATGATAATTAACTAGGTAGATCTCTAAGATCAATTGGATCCCATCCAATTCCTAGATCCAGTAGGTGGACATCCAAGTCCGAAACATATATCTTATATATGCCAATATATCCAATATATTGCCTAACCTTTTTCCTATGAATCAACTAAGCCTTGGCTTTGGCACAACAAACTTAGTGATCCCAGTTAAGCGGAACCCATTGACCTTGGAAAGCTTCGTAATCAATGTCGATGGACAAGAAATGATCTTGACTTTGGCCAACAAATCACAACTTGGACAAGACACCGATATGGAACAAAGCTTTCGTGATTCAAACACATCCGCGACGGACAAAGGTCTTGACTTTGGCCAACAAACCAATGCCAGTCTTGGATCTTGAGTAAGAATCACTCAAAGGAAGGAAAAACGCTTAATATGATGTTGAGGGTTTTTCGCGTGCAATTGGCAACCAATTTATTATCTTTGTTAAGGTCTCATCATCATACACCCTTAAACATGAATTCTAAACACATAATAAGACGATTATAAATAAAATAATAATGATATGCGGATGGATACTTAACACATTGTTCCTAGAACAAATCTCTCCATTTCCTCTCTCCCGCTAGCACAAGTATTACTTCTACCCGTTACATAACACTTCTAAAGAAACCTAATTTACATTGAGGGGAATAAGTGAGAAGAGAAATACAAAGAGTAAGGAGGTAATAGGCTGGACACGCAGGTCCAATTAATAAATTCTAAATTTATTACAACAATTTCCAAAATTGCCCCACCCATCTAATATCCATCCGATATACATTATTCATGCATCGCAACCATGTATTCACACAAGCATGTTATCAATCAATCTAATTCAATTAATTAATCTGATAATTAATGACCATCCAATGTTCAAACAACGATTTGATTTTGCGCGAGTCAAACTCGTTTTACGAATAAGTGCTCAAAGTACGAATTCTTGAATTAAATTAAACTACAACATTAAATCCAATTTAATACTAATTCACTATTTAATTCCAAATTAAATATTACACTTTATTCCTGAACCTTTACGACTTAGATTCCAAATCTAATCGTTACGGGTCTCAAAGCCCGATTAACATCCAATGTCAATTTAATTTAAAGTCCAATAGGCTTTTAATTAATTTCTAAAGCATGGACTTTTAGTCAACATTGGTCAAACCCAAATACCAAAGCCCATTTAAGGAATCACCCTTATTTGCTAAGAAACCAATTTAAGCCCATTAGGCCCAATTATTATTAAAGGTCCATTAAGTCATAATTGGACTTTATGGATATGGTTTTGGGCCCAATTGGATCCAACCAATTTGCCTAAACCAATCTTGGTACAACCAAGCCCAATTAGCCCAATTACAACTTTTCAAGCCCAATTTCCAAAATAGGCCCAATTAATTAAATTACCAAATTCCAAATTTTATAACTCAATTAACCAAAGTGTATTCCACAATTAATTACCCAAATCAACATTTCCAAAATATCAATTAGCCTTTTGGACAATTGGGTTGGATCCAATTGGACCTAAAAACATTTCCATAAAGTCCAAATATGACAATTGGGCTTTTAATAATTTAATTGGGCCCAATGGGCCAAAATTGATTTTGGGCAAATGGTGATTCCTTATTGGGCCTTGGCATCTTGGGTTTGATCCATAATGGCCAAAGCCCACGCCTAAAGAATTAATTGAAAGCCCATTGGACTTTAATTGAATAGTATTGGATACTAATTGGGCCTTTGAGACCCATAAAGATTGGATTTGGAATCCAAGTCTAAAAGGGACCTTTAAAAGTGTAATTATTTAATTTGGAATTAAAAATGAATTAGTATTGGATACAATTTAAATTGGATTTAAAATTTTAGTTCGATATAATTCAAGAATACGTACTTTGAGTATTTATTCTTAAACGAGTTGGACTCGTGCAAATCAAATCGTTGTTTGAACATTGGATGGTCATTAATTCAAAGATTAATTAATTGGATTAGATTGATAGAATAACATGCTATGTGTGAATACATGGATGTATTGTATGAATAATGTATATCGGATGGATATTAGAAGGGTGAGGGCAATTTTGGAAATTGTTGTAATAAATTTACAATTTATTAAATTGGACCTGTGTGTCCAGCCTATTATCTATATTCTCTTTGTATTTCTCTTCTCACCAATTCCCCTCAATGCAAATGAGGTTTTTTTGATGTATTATATAATTGGGTAGAAGTATGAATAGTGCTAGCGTGAGAGAGGAAAATTGAGAGATTTGTTATAGGAACAAATTTGTTTATATCCATCCGCATATCATTATTAATTTATTTCGCGCCTTATTATGCTTTTAGAATGCATACTTAAGGGTGTATGATGAGACCTAATCAAAGATAATAAATTGGTTGCCAATTACGCGAAAAACCCTCATAAAATATTAAGCGTTTTTCCTTCCATTGAGTGGTTCTCTCTCAAAATCCAAGATTGGCATTGGTTTGTTGGTCAAAGTCAAGATCAATGTCCATCGCGGATGCGTTTGAACCACGAAAGTTTTGTTCCATATTGCATGTCTTGGGCGGTTGTGACTTGTTGGCCAAAGTCAAGGTCACTTCTAGTTCATCAACGTCGATTACGAAGCTTTCCCACTGTCAATGGGTCACGCTTAACTGGAATCATTAAGTTTGTTGAGCCAAAGCCGAGACTTAGTTGATTCAGAGGAAATAGGTTAGGAAATATATTGGATATATTTACATATATTGGATATATGTTTCGGACTTGGAGGTCCACTTACTGGATCTAGAAATTGGATGGGATCCAATTGATCTTAGAGATCTACCTAGTTAAGTTTCATACAGCTTGTTGGCCAAAGTCAAGGTTCTGTGTTATTTAACGGGATCCTAGCCTACTAGGAAACTAGGTTTCCTGAGTACTCCACAGAGGGTTAAAGGCTCGCCGAAAAATAGTGGGAGGCAATATTAAATTTTTAATTTCGTTTAAATACTTGCTAATGTGCGCTCTTTTATTTTATTTATCTATGTTATAAATATATTAGTTGGACTAATATTTAATATTGCTTTCTTTGAACAGTTAGACTATACAAGACACTACTCCACTTGTAGTTGGTCATATAATTAGACTATAGTGACCATTACATTTTGAGTGTACCCAAAATCATTGATAAGATAGTTGGACTATTGCAATCAAGATAGATGAAAGATAGATAATGTCTTTAATGGATTTAATTTTCTAGATTGGGAAATGAATCTCAGGATAGTCCTGGGAGCTGAGAAGTTACTCTATTGGATAAAGAATCCTCTCGGGCCCTGAGCCCGGAGTTGAGCAAATAGTAGAGCATGAGCTTAGGAAGACTCATTGTGATGATAACTTTAGTGCTCAATCCATTATGCTTGCCTCAATGACTCATTAATTTTGTCGTCAGAACTAAGGATTAGATCCTTATATCATGATGTTGAAATTAAAGGATCTTCATAGATCTAATCTTAGATCTTGGAAATACAAATTGCAAAAGAAGGTCTTTCACTCGCATATGTTAGAGGGTACATCTATCGATCACTAGATGTCACAGATGATTGCTGACATCGAACAACTAGGTTAGCTGGGAATTACCTATGAGGCCGAGACTTCCATAGATTTGATCTTACAGTCTCTGCCCGAATGCTGGGGCCGGTTCATCATGAACCAAGAGAAAACTCTTGGAGAGTTAATGGCTATGCTCAAGGAGGCAGAGCCAGAGCTTCCAAAATGGTAAGAAGCGCAAGGCGCATCTTACTTCGACATCCCAAGAGGCCAAGGCTTGGCCGAAGGCTTCTCGGGGTGTGAAGAAAAAGGGCAAAGGCAAAATCGTCACAGTCTTCTGGGAAGAAAAATGACATATCCCAAGATGTCTCCCTAAACTGTGGCAAACGGGGTCACTGGAAGCGTGACTGCCGTATGGACAAGGCATACATGAAGGAAGTGAATGAGGGCAATGCTCCGACTTCATGTATGTTTGTTATTGTAATAAACGTGTCCACTACTGGTTTTAAAAATTGGATTTTTGATACTGGAAGTGGTATTCACATATGTACTGGTGTGCAGCATCTGCTGATAAGCAGGATACTGGCTTCAGATGAGATCGACCTACGAGTCGAAAATAGGACGAGAGTCGCTGTTTTGGCCGTTGGCACCTATGTTTTGAACCTGCCCTTGGGGCATGTACTTAAATTAGGAAACATTTATAATGTACCTAGTTTGACTAGAAACATTATCTTTATATCTAGTTTAACCTGTTGCGGGTAAACCTTTATGTTCCAGAACACTGGGTGTTTTGTTTATAAAGATGATATTGAGATATACACATTACTGGTGCTCTTATATGCTGCAGCTATCAGGATAATATGACTAGGTCATGTTTATCCGATTATAGAGACTAGTTACCAGAGATCCGATATGTGCTTCGTATGGGGCAGACACAATTCCAGCCCCAGGCCTAGCATGTGACATCCGATACTGGATCGCAATACGCAATACGACGTATACTACGCCTGATATAGATTACATATTCCTTTAAGAATATTTCTGGAGAATTGGGAAGGCACGATGCTTTGCTAGAAGCTAACCATGTCTCATAAATCGGTAAAAACGTAGTACTAGGTACGTACGTGTTCGGATAGTCCGACGATCGGATTTACTACCAACATATTCGGGGATCTCATGGGTCGCTTCCCGAAGATTCACCGATGACGTATGACTCGCACATAATTAATCTGAGATTAATTAGTAGAGAGAGAAAATTAATCTAGGATTAATTACAGAGATATTTTATCTGGGATACAATATTATTTAAATAGAGAGAACGATTAATTTGGAATTAATCGATAAAATAATATATTTGATATATTATACGAAATTAGATTTCGACGCGGAATTAAAATTAGATTTTAATTCGGGCAAACGAGTTAATTTAGAATTAATTCGTTAGCGATGTGAATAGTAATTTTGCTAGGCATAATTATTTAATTAAATTTGATTTAATTACGTCGCAACGAAAAATTCGTTATTTCAGAATTAGCGAACCCGAGCCCGGGAGTGTTTGAGGGCCCACTCAGATTTTGAATCAAGTGTGGCCCACAAGTCACATCACGCGTCACATCACCTGTCACTTTAGTGATGGATGTCAAGTCACCTTTTGGTGATTGACAACCAGTCACTATTCATGATGTTGGTGGTTGTGGGCAATAAATGCCATTTTGCCTCCAAAATTGATTTTGCTTTTAAGAAAAGCTTTATCAATTTTTGGTAACACTTTTTGGCATTAGGATTTTGGTATTAGGTTTTAGAAACCAAAATACATCTATCTCTCTCTCATTCCTCTCATTGGCCTCTCTTTCTCTCCCAAAACCGTGAGCCTAGGGCTCATTTTCTTCATGATTTTGTTGCAAAATCTCAAGAGCTAGCACTCAAAGGGGTCATTCAAAGGTGATAGGGAAAAAAACCCTTGAGCATGGAATCATTCACAAAGCTTGGAGCTTGAAGATCCAACAAGGGGACCTTGGCCGAAACATGCAAATAAGAGAAGCTTGGAGCATAATTTTTTTTTATTGTCATCGTATCCAAAAGACGATCAAAGTGAGTATTTCCGCAACTTTACTTTGATGTATTCACACGTTTATATGCTTAATAGATCTTGGTTAGACCTAGAAAACCCTACATTGTCTTGTTCATATTTGCAATTCGTTGCAGGTGCTGAAGGAAAGTAAGAAGCTGAATCCTGGAGAGATGCAGTTGCGTTTTGGGAGTGGAGACTCTTTGGATGCAGTTGCAGTGGGATTATGCGAGATCCTTTAGCCGAGTGGGAGCCTTTTTTTATATGATTGCTACGCTATACCAGGATGTGTAGCAAATATTATATCTCTTTTTGTATTAGATACAAAAGGTTATTGACCGGCGTAATCACACACGTATAACGCAAGCACACGTATCGTTCAAGTAGTATAAATGTATCGATCCTACGAGGATTTAATACCTAAGCTATTAATTTATGAAGCCAAATTTTTACAAGTATCTAATGGATTGGTTGTTTGATTGGATGATGACTTTAAACTGAAGACGAATAAATAAAACAATGCGATAGTAAATTAAGGGAAAATTCAATATTAAAAAACTATCTAGGGTTGTGAATCCTTCTAACATCTTTTTAAAGATGAAGTGGTTATTTTACGTTTGTGTAATATATTGGTTTATTAACCTGGAACACGAATTTATGCAAAAGCCTCTTCCGATGGTCAGATAAAAATACCCAGAATAACCCAAGTTCATTTTAAGTTCCAATTATGGCTACCCCCGCCCGACAGGTATATTCCTATCCTGTAAGGAAATCTATTAAAGGGTTATCTATCCTCAAGGAAGATCGTGGACTATTGAGTCTAAGGTCCTAAACCTAAAATCCATTTTCCAAGTTCATTTTAAGTTTACCAGATCAATCTTATTAATGGCCAGTTAACAAGAAGCATTAAGACTAAGGCTCAATAAATAAATCTTTATATTACCCAAACTGTAAAATAATCCCTTATAAACCGGTGATATTGGAATTCATCACAACCCCAGATAACTGGTTTAATTTCTACACATATCTAAGACTAGTAAAAGCTTATATAAAGTAAATGACATAAAGTAAATGCTGGAAAGTAAATGCTGAAATTAAATAAAGTAAATGCTGGAAATTAAAAAGGGAAAAGTACAATAAAAGAAAATGATGGGGGTTAGATGATCCACTTTTATTACTTTTATTTTAGATATCTCCCTTATTATAATATATTAACTTTGCGTGATATTAGCAACCGACCATATAGGCGGTATCCTGATTAAGTCAAATTTTAGATTAATTCCAACTGACCATACATGCGGTATCCATGTTTAGTCAGGTTAAAACCAATTTTATTTAAGTCCAACCGACCATAAGGCGGTATCCCATTAAGTCAGGTTTTAAATAGTTTATATATTATAATTAAGGGAGATTAATCTAAACCTTAGTAATAAATGCTTTACCTTTAACCCTAGCAGGGGCAAGTTACATCCTCATATTGGAAAAGTGAAAATAAAGACCGAAAAGTAAAGTAAAGAAATAACTATTGCGTAAATTAAAATAAATTAATTACAGAAAAGCTGTAAATAAACAAACAAGACACAATCTTCTTAGTATTCTTAGGGAATTCCTTAGAAGAAAGTATAAAATGAATTCTGAAATTCGGCCTCAATTTATAGGCAAATATTCCCTCACGCGTCGCGACGCGCGATGATCTTCGACACGTGGCTCGGGCTTCAGAGATGATGACACATGTCCGGCGGCTGTCGGAAGCTGAATTATCATGCTGACGTGGCTACGTCATGACGTTGATGAGTGTCGGCAGCATGTGATGATGACACGTGTCTGACGCACGTTAGCATGATTTGCTGTGATATTGACACGCGGCAGGCGCATGTTAGCAAGTGCGCATGATAACAAACTTATGTGATTGTGACACGTGCATGTTAGCAAGTGCGCATGTTAGCAATCAACGGTGCATGTTAGCGGTCGCGATGCTGTAACGACCGGTATTTCATACTACTGCCTACTGTAATATCGTCACGTATGAAGCGAAGACATGTAAAATAAACTACGATGGGACCCCAGTATATCTATAAAAAGAATTTGGAGACGAACGGTAGACTTCTCGAAGTCCCGGGACGGAATTGTATCGTATTTATTTTTGACTGCCCATAGTATTTTGGGCATAACGTTTCCATACAATCTCCGATTTTTATAAATTTTATATCGTTGCAAAGCTTAGACGGAGGCCTACAACTTCCGCGTTAAATATTTTTCCAAATTCGGACCATAATCAGATAAAAAACGAGTGTTAAAATCTGGATGAATAGTGATTTCGGATCCAAATGACAAAAACACTAAATTTCTCCATTTCTCTAGATATTTCTACACCCTTCTTTGTATCAATTAGGTCCTACTATAAAAAGGACCCTATTCACTATTACCAAATATGAAGGAAACGAAATTGGGAGAAGGAGGAGAGAAGGAAGCCGAAAGAAAAAGAGGGGGAAGAAGAGAGGAGAAGAAGAAAAGAAAAGGAAGAAGAAGGAGAGAAAGAAAGAAGAAAGAGCAAGGATAAAGCAAAGAAGAAAGCTAGTGGTGAGTTTCCTTTCTCTTATATCTCCTTATTTTTCAGTTTTAAGCTTGGAATAATGAATGCCTCAAAATCCACCATGAATCCTAGATATCTAAGTTGTGCATTTTGACTTCAATGGAGAAGAAAGCATGTATATCTAAGCATTTGATGATAGTCTTAAGCATGAGTTATAGTCTTTTTGAAAAATGCCCAAATCTATTTCCTCATGAAGGGTTGGCCGAATATGTTAAGGTTCTTAGGGGGAGTATTTTTACTTCTTTGATGATAATTGATGATGAAGCATGTGTTTGATGAGATTTTGATATGAGTTTGTGTTGGTTTTGAATTGAGAAGTTCAAGTTCCATTTTTCTTGTAATGGCCAAGTAGTACCTTATATGTAGGGGCTGACTTCTAGTAGGTTTTAAGAATTTGATGATGTTAGTATGTGATTGTTATGTAAAATGAGGTAGAATTACCTAAGGGTATAAGAACGAGAGAATTTAGGCATGTCGCACACCAAGTGTTCGACATAATGTCACACTTAATTTAATTAAAGAAAATAAGCACAATTCTTATGTTGGATAGAGTGTTTAAGATAATGAAAACTCTGATGAGGGTTTCCGGATTAAATGCACTAAATGAGATGGCGAGATAAGGAAGTTAGAGAGTGAAGTCAATTCTGTCTCATTTCAGACAGGCTGTGCTTGGAAGTTTATAACTTGAGTGTTATAAGTCCGATTGATGAACTGTAAAATTATGGGTAAAGTAGATACAGAGAGAAGTAACATATCCAAATTTCAGAATTTTTGGACTTAAGATGAGACCGGATCAAATTTTTGAAGTCAGGCTATATGCCGCCCTTGTGTGCAGTTTTTCCAGTCGCGCGACCCCAGAACATCAGTCCATAACTTGAGTTCTAGGAATCAAAACTGCAATCCGTAAACTCTAACATAAAATAGATACATAACAAAATCACATACTCAAAAATCAGAAGTTGGGGTTAGAGCAGTGGCGAACTGGTCCAGTTCTCTGCTGCGTAAGGTGAGGAAAGTGCCTTATATCTTGAGACCTAGGAGCCCAAATCGAGATCCGTAAAAAAATGGCATAAAGTAGACTCATAGAGGAGTATTCTATAAAAAATTCAGCTCCAGAACTGATCCCCTCTATTTATACTGAATTTTCAAAGTCAGGTCACCGTCAGTGACTCTTCTGTTTTTGATGTAGGAGTTGTAGACGCGTAAAATGATTTGCGTAACCACGAAATAAACCTCGTAAAAACTCTATAGGGTGCTATAACGTGTTAGAAATACAGCGGGGGTGATAATTCATGCATTGCACGTTTATTCTTATACATGGGAATATTTTCGTTGTAGTAGCTAATAAATTTATTCTTATTCATATATATAGATCGGCCTCAAGATTCTCAAGGACCTTTCACCCTGTGAAGGGATTCATCTCAGCTGTATACAGTGAGTGGATACTTTATCTTTTGCTTGATTTCACTATTACTTGTATTTAAATACCAGACTTACTTTTCAGCAATTAGGGCGTTAGCCAAGTTTGTTTTTACATCATATATGATTTAGCATGTTTTGAGAAGTTTTATGGAAAACAGATGTTTCAATTTGAGTTTTATGTTTTTCAGAAAATATTTTATGGTTTTTCGGGACATGAGGTAAAAACTCACCCCAGTATGTAACTTGAGATACAGATGAAATTGACGGATACAGAGAGCATGTGCACATGTTGAGGACTGGGGGGATGCCCCTAGATCCTCAGCGCTCAGATGGTACATTCATGGGTGGAGATGCGCCTACGGGCGGAGATGCGCCTACGGGCGGAGATGCGCCTACGGGCGGAGATGCGCCTACGGGCGGAGATGCGCCTACGGGCGGAGATGCGCATTTGGGCGGAGATGCGCCTACGGACGGAGATGCGCCTTCGGGCGGAGATGCGCCTACGGGCGGAGATTCTGTTTTCAGAAAAAAGATTTTCAGTTTTTAGAAAAAGGATTTTCAGTTTTCAGAAAAGAGTTTTAGAAAAGAATTTAGAAAGACGGATTTAGAGTAAAGTACAAGAAAGAGTTTTCAGTTTTCAGATTCTTAGTAAACAGTTTTCAGAAACCAGTGTTTTAAAGGCAGTTTTCAGAAATATGAATTTTTGGAATACAAAGATTTCATATAGAGATGTTTTGAAAATATGGTTTTAAAGCTAAAAGATTTTTATATCAGTTTTCAGTCATTGTCCACTCACTTAGATCGTATAGCGATCTAACCCCCCTCCAGTCTTTATGTTTTGCAGGAATTTCTAGGAGGACGAGCTCGGGAGGACGGATACTGATGTAGTCACCAGGGATGGAGTCCACTAAGACGGATACTGATGTAGTCACCAGGGATGGAGTCCACTAACATTGAGTCATATAGTATAAGAGTCCAGTTAGTGTCAAGTAGAAGTTTCTGTATGCATTAGTAGAGTATGAGAAATCAAAAACATATGTTAATTTGTGTAAAGTAAATTAAAGTATTTTGTATTCATAGATATGATAAATAAATGCATTTCAAATTGAGTATTGTTTATATACATGACATTGCATTTGAACAGATTAGAATACAGTCAGAGAGTCAGAGGCTTATGGGGTTAGTGTAGCTATCCCCTGCCGGTAACATCTCTCAAATCAGGGATGTTACAGACGCATAAGTGATGCGCGTTACGACGCCCAAATGACAATTTTGCCCTTTTTTTTGTCCTTTTCTCTGTTTTGGCCTTGATTTGATTCCAGTGAGTCCTGAAACTTTATTTATCTACAAAAGACACAAAATACATCAAAATATTCACAAAACTCAAGAATCTATATAAAATATTAAGTCAAAGGGACGTTAAATATTGATATATTTACCGCTTATCACACCCCCAAACCTAACATTTTGCTAGTCCTCGAGCAAAACAACAAAATAAAATACAATAAACAACTTTAAAATAAAATTAAACTAAGCCACTTTCACAGGGATCACAGTTGCATTTAGCATATGCAACAAGCTTTGAAACCCCTAGGTGTCCCTAGTGGACGAGTTGTAGTCTCGTGAGGGCTTACAGTGACGATACCCACAAATGTCAATATAAAACTAATGCACACAAAAGCAAAAAGATAAGAGAAAAGAGAATAAACAGGTTAGTGGCTAAACATGTGAAATTTTTTTTCCTAGTTAATAGTTGTTTTCTTTTATTCTAAATTACTGAATAAGTAAATTCTCTGATTATTTCACCATTCTCCATACACACAACTAACAAGGTATTAATCAAGTCATTGTGCCCACAATATTCACAAGTGTAGTTGAAAAAAGAGTAATATTTTTTGTCCTAAAGTTATATCAGAATTCACACCTTTTTTTACAATGGAATATTTTTCTGATTTTTCTGATTTTTTTTTTATATACAATATCATCCATCCATGTAACGAGTTTTGGGCCAGTGACTCCCAAATCAGTTGGCTTTAGGGCACCAGGTGTTAAGCCACCCCTACGGACTTAATTACTCGGATTTCCGATATAAATATATTTTTATAACATCTTCAATCCATGTAGCGAGCTTTAGGTCAGTGACTCCCAAACCAGTTGGTTTTAGGGCACTAGGTGTTAAAACACCCTTAAAGACTTAATTACTCGGATCTCAGATGTGTTTTCTCATCATTTATAAAGTTCTCTCTTTTTTTTTACTCCATCGCTTTTTAGATGCTTCCTCCAATTAAACTAGAGCACTGAATATTACAAACTTTTCAAATACAACTCATGGCTGTATATTACCATGCATATTGATAATACTTGTCAATTGAGCATATAAAGATCCAATTTAATCAGTTTTATGGAGAATTCACAAATTAAATAATTCAAAAGGAAATAAACACAATAAAAACAAGATACTAGTCAACTATTCCCCTCCCCCAAACCTAAATGAGACATTGTCCCCAATGTCTTAAAAAGTAGAAGAACAGTTTAGAAAACAGTACTTGGTTAGCTGAAATTCTACATCTAAATGAAGAATTAAAGGTTAAGATCCAGATTTATCCGACGCTTTTTACCACGATCATTATCGGACCAATTTATCTTGGAAATGATATGGTCAATTTGTCGTTCAAAGGCTAAAATTTGGTCAATTAAATCTTGGGCAGTTCTGGCAATAAAGAGGAGTTCTTTTACAGGTTTTGACACAAACCCATTTCTCCGGGCATTATCAAGAAACACACAAAGAAAATCATAGAATCCATCAGCATTAAATAATCCAAGCGGTTTCTGGTGTATGTTTAGGTTCGCCCAAGATAGTACTGTAAAAATTTCCTCCATCGTACCCAAGCCACCTGGCAAAGCGATAAAAGCATCAACACAGTTAATCATTTCAACCAGTCGTTCATACATACCTGGCACGATAAGTTCCTCTCCGTTTGAAGGTCATATAAGATTCGCCTCTGCCAAAGGTTTTAGGATGATTCCCAAGACTTGACTGCTTCCTTCCTGTACAGCCCTTAAAACGATCCCCATTAGTCCAAGATTCCCACCGCCATATACTAGATGCATATTCCTTTCAGCAATGATTCTACCCAATTCCTGTACTGCTGCCACGAACTCTGGTTTCGAACCAACACTAGTACCGCAAAACACACAGATATTTACAACTTGTCTTCTTGAAGTGGCTTCCATTTTTTTATGTGTTTCTTTCTCAAATATGGATGCCTTTAAGA
Organism: Zanthoxylum bungeanum; assembly: GCA_019454045.1. Taxonomy (NCBI): domain Eukaryota; kingdom Viridiplantae; phylum Streptophyta; class Magnoliopsida; order Sapindales; family Rutaceae; genus Zanthoxylum; species Zanthoxylum bungeanum. The sequence continues at coordinate 16,897 of SKCR01006962.1, forward strand.
GTGCAATGATGAGTTGAATTTATAGAACCTAAAAAGGGTGAGTAATAATAACACTAGTACCTGCCAGATGATAATTATTAGCTAAACAATAAAATATATCGTGAAAGTCAAAAAGTCTGGATCCTGTCGGAGAAAATAAAACAAAATAATAAAAAAATTACAATTATTAGATATATACAACGAGAAAATAATATTTATAGGAAGTAATGGCTTGATTGACGTCTATGCGTCAGGGACAAGCTTTCCATCCAATTTTCTTATAAATTGGCAAACAAGAACTTTTAAAGTCAGATTCCCGAGACTGAATTTTTTTTCTTTTCAGAATTGTGTATATAACATGTGAATAGCATGATGCAAATATCCACTGGAATGTGTCTCAAGAGTTTTAGATATGTTATCTAAAGACTACTTACTCAAGTCATCCCTAATGAATTTAATTTTATCTTCACGGTTATCAGACACCATTCCTAAATAATGACAACGAGTATTACATGTCATGCATGCACATTTATAGCAAACACCCATTCTTTTAGTTCTTCTCTTATTAGCATAGGTGCTCTTTCCTAAACCAGGCAGATATGAAATAAAAGAGTCAGTGGACTCACCTTCCAATCAGATCCGTGCTTCAATAATCCATCGAATGTCATTAGAAATACCTTTGATCATCAGTAGTCTCATCTGTTCCAAGTGAGTTTTGTAGACTTTCATCAGAGAGTTTTGAGGGAGAGAAGGAAATTGCTTGTGAAGATTTGCGAGAACGTCTTCCATCCTGAAATGTGACTTTACCTACACAAATTAAACACACAAAAATAAAACACAACAAATATGAATTTATACATAAATTACATGGGTTGCCTCCCAGCTAGCGCTAAGTTTAACGTCGTCAGCTAGACATGACTGCCCGAACGTTAGGCTGGATCTAAAAGTGTGACACTTTCTTTTTGTCGCTCAATTGATTCTCCCCAGTAGTACTTGACACGCTGGCTGTTTACCCTGAATGTATTATTGGATTTGGGGTTGTATATCTCAACAACTCCGTAGGGTAACACCTGAGTAATTACAAATGGACCTGACCACTTTGATTTCAGCTTTCCAGGGAAAAGTTTAAACCGTGAATCGTATAACAACACCTACTGCCATGGCTCTAGTTGTATGCGTACTATTTTTTTATCATGCCATTTCTTCGTCTTTTCTTTGTACAATTTATCATTTTCATAAGCTTGTAGCTAAAATTCCTCCAATTCGTTGAGTTGATGGAGTCGTTTCTCTCATGCTGCTTGCAGATCAAGATTTAACTTCTTCAGTGCCAAGTACGCTTTGTGTTCAAGCTCCACTGGTAGATGGCACGCTTTCCCAAACACCATTCGATATAGGGACATACCAATAGGTGTCTTGTAAGCTGTCCGATAGGCCCATAATACGTCATCCAGTTTTTCAGACTAGTCATTCCTTGTTGATCCAATGGCTCTCTCCAAGATTCTTTTGATCTCCCTGTTTGAAACTTCAACTTGTACATTTGACTGTGGATGGTAGGCAGTGGCAACTTTATGAGTAACTCCGTATTTGGATAGGAGTGCATCGAAGTATTTGTTGCAGAAATGTGTGCCTCCATCACTGATAATCGCCCAAGGCGTTCCGAAGCGAGTGAAAATATTCTTTTTAAGGAATTTAATCACCACTTTTGAATCATTTAATGGTAGTGCAATTGCTTCAACCCATTTGGAGATGTAGTCTACTGCAACTAGTATGTACAGGTTTTTGAATGACGGAACAAAAAGTCCCATAAAATCAATACTCCATACATCAAATATCTCCACTTCCAAAATATTTTGCAGAGGCCCTTCATTTCTCTTCGAAATATTTCCCGTTCTCTGGCACATGTCACATTGAAGAGCAAATAATTAAGCATCTTTAAATAGAGTGGGCTAGAAAAAACCTGATTGTAGGACTTTGGCTGCAGTTTTATTCCCGCTGAAGTGTTCGTCGTATGGTGATGAATGAAAATGCTGCAGAACACTATTGACCTCCTCATGTGGAACACAACGTCTCAGTAATTGATCAGCACATCGTTTGAACAGGTACAACTCATCCCAGACATAATGTTTGACTTCTTTGAAGAACTTCTTTCGTTGCTGATGTGTCCATTCCAACGGCCATTTTCCTGATACTATGTAGTTGACATAGTCAGCATACCAAGGGGCATCATGTTGTTTCATGGCAAATAGTTGTTCATCTGGAAAAGTTTCTTTTATTGTTAGTTCATTGCCAGCTATTTCTCCATTCTCGAGCCTTGATAAGTGATCTGTTACTTAGTTTTCTGTCCCTTTCCTGTTTCAGATCTCTACGTCAAATTCTTACAATAGAAGTACCCTATGGATCAATCTGGGCTTAGCATCTTTCTTCGCGATCAGGTATTTGATTGCTGAATGATCTATGTAGACCACCACCTTGGGACCTAGCAGATCAGAGCAAAATTTATCAAAAGTAAACACAACTGCGAGAGACTCATTTCCAGTGGTTGTGTAGTTGAGTTGAGCTTCATTTAGAATTCTGCTGGAGTAGTAAATGGTGTGGAAAATATTTTCTTTGCGTTGTCCCAAAACTGCACTGACAGTAAAATCACTAGCATCGCATATCACCTCAAATGGAAAGGTCCAGTCCGATGCTACTATGATGGGGCAGAGACCAGCTTCAGTTTCAAGATTTCAAAAGCTTCATGGCATTATTTGGTGAAGTTGAAAGGCATATATTTCTCCAGAAGATTGCACATAAGTTTAGCAATCTTTGAAAAGTCTTTGATAAATTTCCTGTAAAAACCTGCATGTCCGAGAAAACTGCGAATCCATTTGACAGATGTTGGTGGAAGTAGTTTTTCAATTGTCTCGATCTTTACTTTGTCAACCTCAATTCCTTTTTGTGAGATTCGATGTCCAAGGACGATGCCTTCATGCACCATGAAGTGGCATTTCTCCCAATTGAGTACCAGGTTGGTATCTTCACATCTTTGTAGCACATTTTCCAGATTTTACAAGCAGTGGTCAAAAGAGTTTCCAAACACAGAGAAGTAATCCATGAATACCTCCATACTTTGTTCCAGCATGTCTGAGAAGATGACCATCATGCAACGTTGAAATGTGGCAGGAGTATTACATAGACCAAATGGAATTCTGCGGAAAACAAGAGTACCATACGAACATGTAAAAGCGGTTTTCTACTGATCTTCTGTGGCGATGGCAATCTGATTGTACCCCGAATATCCATCCAGAAAATAATAGAATTCATGTCCCGCCAATCTATCTTGCATATGATCAATGAATGGTAACAGGAAATGATCTTTCCTTGTTGCTTTGTTCAGCTTCCTGTAGTCCATACATACTCTCCATCCAGTCACCGTTCTTGTTGGAATCAGCTTGTTCTTTTCATTTGTGACTACAGTAATTCCTCATTTCTTTGGCGCACATTGCATAAGACTCACCTACGTGTTGTCAGAGATGGGGTAGATGATGCCAGCATCCAACCATTTGATAATTTTTTTCTTCACGACCTCCTTCATGATTGGATTTAGTCTCCGTTGATGCTCCACTGTGGGTTTGTACTCGTCATTCATCAGAATTTTGTGCATGTAAAATGATGGACTAATGCCTCGAATGTCTGTTATAGTCCAGCCAATGGCTTTCTTATGTTATCGTAACACTCTCAGTAACTTTTCTTTCTACTCCAATGTTAGTGAAGAAGAAATAATCATAGGTAATTCAGAAGAATTTCCTAAGAATACATACTTGAGATGGCTCAGAAGTAGCTTTACCTCTAGCTGCGGTGGTTCTTCAATTGAGGGCTTGGTTTGTCAAGATAGTTGATGCATTCCAAAATTTCAGCATCTAGCTCACTGTCAGTCATGTTGGTGATGCAAGCTTCAAGTTTATCCGTGGAAGGTGGTAGTGCATCAGTATCCTGGATGATACTATCTACAACATCAACTCTGAAACATTCATCTTCATTTTCATCACTCGGGAACTTCATGGCTTTGAAAACATTGAAAGTAACTTCTTGGTCATGTACTTTCATGGTTAGTTCTCATTTTTGTACATCAATAACAGTCTGATATGTAGCCAAGAACGGTCTCCTGAGGATGATAGGTACATCTTTATCTTCCTCCATGTCAAGGATAATGAAATCTGCTGGGAGAATGAGTTTGTCAACTTTGACCAGCACATCTTCAATTACACCTCTCGGAAATGCGAGTGTTCGATCAGCAAGTTGCAGATAGACTGAGGTGGTCATTGCTTCTCCAATTTGCAGTTTCCTGTAAATGGAAAAAATACATCAAATTAACACTAGCACCTAAATCACACAAGGCTTTACCGATGTAATGTTCTCCAATGGTGCATTGGACAGTGAATGATGACGCTGCATTCTTCTGTCAATGCTAATGTCTCGTAATCTCCCAATCTCCACTTTCGTGAAAGAATGTCTTTCATGAATTTGACATAGCTGGGAATTTCTTCCAACGCTTCTGCAAATGGAATGTTGATATGCAGCTTTTTGAAGACCTCCAGGAATCGAGCACACTGCTTGTCCAATTTACTTTTCTGGAGTCGCTGTGGAAAAGGTGGAGGTGGAGTGAGTCTTTCTAGATCTTTTTCTTTTGTTTTTTTTTTCTTCCATCTGTGGAACTGTATCTTTTGGAATTTCATCAATGGTTGCCTTGATTCCAACATCTTTGTTAATTTCAGTACTGCTTTTCAAGGTAATGGCTTGACACTGCTCCTTCCCACGGTTCCTAGGATTTGGTTCTGTGTTGCTAAGAAGGTTACCTGGCGGTCTGTAACTCTGAGCATTGGCCAGTTGTCCAATTTGATTTTCCAGTGCCTTTATAGAAGCTAATTGGCTTTGAAACATAGCATCGTATTTTTTTAACTGAGCTAACACTTCGGCTATTCCTGGTTCCTTTTCATGCTTCTGACCTTTGTTTTGTTGTTGGAATCCAGGTGGTGGATAATTCTTTTGCCCTAAATTGTTGCTCCATGCGAAATTGGGGTGATTCCTCCACCCTGGCTTATAGGTGTTGGAATAAGGATTGTTTCTCTATCTGTGGAAATTGTTGACATAATTCATCGTCTCATCATGTTGGTTTGTCTCTGGTGCTCCTCCATATGGTAAACTTGTGGATCCAGTATTACCTTGCATGTTAAGAGTTTCCATGAATTTGCATATCTGGTCCAGCTTGGCATTCACTGTTATGTTGGTTCCAACTTTATAAATTCCAGCAATTCTTTGGATCATGCTCCTTTCTGTTGGCCACAAGGAATTGTTGTTGGCCATTTCTTCAATTAAATCCCAGGCTTGATCTTTTCCTTTCGCCATTAAAGTTCCTCCAGCCGCAGTATCAATTGTGGTTCTCATTACTCCAGAAAGTCCATTATAGAAGGTTTGGACTTGTAGCCATTTTACAATCTCATGGTGATGACATTTCCGGAGAAAATCTTTGTACCTTTCACAAGCTTCACAGAGGGATTCTGAGTCATGTTGCACAAATGGTGTGATGTCATTCCTTAGCATTGCTATTCTGGCTGGTGGAAAATACTTTGCAATGAATTTTGTGGCTTGAGTGTTCCAAGTTATGATGAAACCTGCTGGTAATGAATGTAGCCAAGCCTTAGCTCTATCTTTTAAGGAATATGGAAAAACCTGCAGTCTCATTGCTTCTTCAGCCGCTCGGTTGTAATTGAAAGTGCCGCAAACTTCCAGGAAGTTACTGATGTGGGCATTAGGATCTTCAGCTGCATTCCCCCCAAACTGCACTGACTAATGTATCATCTGAATGCATCTTTTGATGTCACACACATTTGCTGGTAAGTGAGGAAGTACAATACAGGAAATGAAGCCGTCAACCACCGGAATATAGCTGTCTCGAATGGGAATTGGTGGTGCAACTTCCAAAGGTTCAGGTTCCATGTTGACGATTACTTCTTGGCCTTATCGCCTTTCCCTTCTCAACTGTCTAATGGTTCTTTCACTTTCTGGGTCAAGCGGACAAATTTCAAAGCTTCTAGTTCATCTCATATAGTGTCTGAGAACCTGAAACAAAAGAAAACAACAACAATAAGTAAAAAGAAATTAGATACAAGTAACGTATCCAACCCCAAAACTAATAGTGAAAGATAAATAAGTCTCCGGCAACGGCGCCAAAAACTTGATCGGCGTAATCACACACGTATAACACAAGCGCACGTATCGTTCATGTAGTATAAATGTATCGATCCCACGAGGACTTAATACCTAAGCTATTAATTTATGAAGCCAAATTTTTGCAAGTATCTAATGGATTGGTTGTTTGATTGGATGGCGACTTTAAACTAAAGACAAATAAATAAAACAATGCGAAAGTAAATTAAGGGAAGATTCAATATAAAGAAACTATCTAAGGTTGTGAATCCTTCCAATATCTTTTTAAAGATGAAGTGGTTATTTTACTTTTGTGCAATATATTGGTTTATTAACCTGGAACATGAATTTATGCAAAAGCCTATTCCGATGGTCAGATACAAATACCCAGAATAACCAAAATAATCATATCCCTATGTATACCAAGTTATCTGAATTCATTAAGATTAAGTTCCAATTATGGCTACCCCCGTCCGACAGGTATATTTCTATCCTGTAAGGAAATCTATTAAAGGGTTATCTATCCTCAAGGAAGATCGTGGGATATTGAGTCTAAGGTTTTAAACCTAAAATCTTATTTCTAAGTTCATTTTAAGTTTATCAGATCAATCTTATTAATGGCCAGTTAACAAGAAGCATTAAGACTAAGGCTCACTAAATAAACTTTTATATTACCCAAACTGTAAAATAACCCCTTATAAACCGGTGATATTGGAATTCATCACAACCCCAAATAACTGGTTTAGTTACTACACATATCTAAGACTAGTAAATCTTAAATAAAGTAAATGACATAAAGTAAATGCTGAAAAGTAAATGCTGAAATTAAATAAAGTAAATGTTGGAAATTAAAAAGGGAAAAGTACAACAAAAGAAAATGTTGGGGGTTAGAGGATCCATTTTTATTACTTCTATTTTAGATATCTCCCTTATTATAATATATTAACTTTGCGTGATATTACCAACCGACCATATAGGCGGTATCCTAATTAAGTCAAATTTAAGATTAATTACAACCGACCAAACAGGCGGTATCCATGTTTAGTCAGGTTAAAACCAATTTTATTTAAGTCTAACCGACCATAAGGCGATATCCCATTAATTCAGGTTTTAAATAGTTTATATATTATAATTAAGGGAGATTAATCTAAATCTTAGTAATAAAAGCTTTACCTTTAACCCTAGCAGGGGAAATTACCTCCTCATATTGGAAAAGTAAGAATAAAGAATGAAAAGTAAAGTAAAGAAATAACTATTGCGTAAATTAAAATAAATTAATTACATAAAAGCTAAAAATAAACAAACAAGACACAATATTCTTAGTATTCTTAAGGAATTCCTTAGAAGAAAGTATGAAATGAATTCTGAAATTCGGCCTCAATTTATAGGTAAAATTTTACCTCACGCGTCACGACGCGTGAAGTCTTGCACGTCGCGACGGGTGTTGATCTTCGACATATGGCACGGGCTTCGCAGAGATGATGACATGTGTCTGACGACTGTCGGCAACTGAATTATTTTGCTAACATGGCGACATTATGACATTTGATGAGTGTCGGCAGCATGTGATAATGACACGTGTCCGGCGCACGTTAGCATGATTTGTTGTGATGTTGACACGTGGTAGACGCATGTTAGCAAGTGCGCATGATAGCAAACTTCTCTGATTGTGACATGTGTCCGGCGTATTTTAGCAATCACCGGCGCATGTTAGCGGTCGCGACGCAGAAGTGATGCGTGTCGCGACGTCCTAATGATAATT
>SKCR01006963.1:0-24842 GCA_019454045.1 Zanthoxylum bungeanum
CCTTTGAGAAGTTGCTCCAAGCTATTCTTCTTGATGTATTCGGCCAAGGTCCCTTTGTTGTGCTCTTCAAGCTCCAAGCTTTGAGTGTTGATTCCAAGCTCATAGATGGGTTTCCCTATCACATTTGAATGATCTCTTTAGTGTGCTAGCACTTGGAAAAATTTACAACAAATTATTTCTTATCCTTGTATATGTCTCGGCCAAGCCAAGAATTTTGAGAAGAAAAATGGCTATTGTCGTGAGGGAGAGAGAGAGAAGAAGGAAGATGTGTGTTTGACTTGTGTAATTTGATTTCAAAAATCAATTCAAGATATACCAAACATTTGGTAATAAACTTCCATCATTACCAACTTGGACTGTAAAACAAGTTTCCATCATTTCCTACACCAACTTCCATCACCATAAAGGTGAATGAATGACTAGTGATGTGACTTGATATGACTTGTGGGCCCCACTTGAATTCAAAATGCGAGTGGGCCCGCAAACACTCCCGGGCACGGGTTCGCTAATTCCGAATTAATGAATTTTCCGTTGCGACGTAATTAAATCAAATTTAATTAAATAATTATGCCTAGCAAAATTACTATTCACGTCGCTAGCGAATTAATTCTAAATTAACTCGTTCGCCCGAATTAAAATCTAATTTTAATTCCGCGTCGAAATCTAATTTCGTTTAATATATCAAATATATTATTTTATCGATTAATTCCGAATTAATCGTTCTCTCTCTTTAAATAGTATTTTATCCCAAATAAAATATCTCTGTAATTAATCCTAGATTAATTTTCTCTCTCTTATAATTAATCCCAGATTAATTATGTGCGAGTCATACGTCATCGGTGAATCTTCGGGAAGCGACCCATGAGATCCCTGGATATGTTGGCAGTAAATCCGGTCGTTGAACTATCCGAACATGTACGTACCTAGTACAACGTTTTTACCGATTTACAAGACATGGTTGGCTTCTAGCAAAGCACCGTGCCTACCCAATTCTCCAGAAATATTCTTAAAGGAATATATAATCTGTATCAGGCGTAGTATACGTAGTATTGCGTATTGCAATCCAGTATCGGATGTCACGTGCTAGGCCTGGGGCTGGAATTGTGTCTGCCCCGTACGAAGCACATATCGGATCTCTGGTAACTAGTCTCTATAATCGGATAAACATGACCTAGTCATATTATCCCGATAGCTGCAGCATACAAGAGTACCAGTTCCTTTTCCTACGTTACCATCATCTCCATATGACTGAAGTGATACTTCCATCTTGACATCACACCCAATACACTACGATTCTCAATTTACCCAGAAGAGGCATACACAGAACCTGTTAAAGCCCTGGACGACCAAAACCAAAGTATATTGATTGTCGCAAGTATTAGCGATGTAAGTCTCAGGTTAAGACCAAATACACCTACCCTGATTCGGACTTCCATAGACACATAGTCATACTACCAATGGAATTCTAAGGGGTCTATCCAGAGCGAAGCTGTTTCCGTACCATCGGTAAACACAACCTCCTATTACACTTGCATGAGTATCCAATACCCAAATATATGAGAACTATGTCGTTATGCTCCCATAACACGCACAAGTACAATACTCCGCATTATCGATGTCCAATCTCGATAATACTACGACTAGGGATATTTTAATGATTAAACCTTAGTGGATTAATACTGTCTCATATCTTATTAATCTGGAACTAATCATATGGACTTTTATCATTTATATATCCCGGTAATCCAATTACAAATGATAAAAGAGCAATTTCCTTTGTCACATAGTTAATTTGTACAACAACACCATGTTCTGTACAAATAGTGATGTTATGGGTCATAATTATCCAACAGATACTGTTCAGCTTCGTCCTCTGTTATGATGTCATGATGAATCTCAGGATATTCGAAGGCTCCTTCAGTATTATTTGAATTTGCTTCGTGAGATATGTGATTCAGGTTATCTGTTAATTGTCTAACTTGTCTGTCATCCTCTATATAGACGCCGCTTGACTCTGAATTTGTGCATCAAATTGAGCTTCCCGTTCCTCGAACCAATCTTTGAGCATGTGAATCAACTGATCTTCCTCTGATGGTTCTGGTTCTTGATGAAGATCGTAGATGGATGGTGGATAAGATGGAAAGTATGATGGTTCTTCGTACCTTGAATGATTCCAATAATTCTACCACTCTGAAAGGTATATACATTGATTGCTGTGGTGGTTACCATCACATATCACACATCTCCTCATTTCGTTCTGTTGAGCAAATGTAGTATTGCTTGATTCTGACATCCAGTGATAGTTGTTGGGCTGGGCAATAGGCCTCAGAAAACCGGACTGTTGCTCCCAGATTTGGGGTGTATCTTCTTCTAGTAAAGCTCGAAATCTTTCAATCTCCCAATAATGTTCCATTTTTCAATCACCTGAAAACAAAAGAAAGAAATAAAAATTACAGATAAAAATAAAGAAAATTAGATACAAGTAAATTAGATAGCTTCAAAATTAATAACTCAAGAAAAATAAGTCCCCGGCAACAGCGCCAAAAACTTGACCAACGTAAACACACACGTATAACGCAAGCGCACGTATCGTTCAAGTAGTATAAAAATATCGATCCCACGAGGACTTAATTCCTACTCTTGTTATTAATTATTGATACTATTTATTTACAGGTATCTAATTATAGGGAGAAGAGAATGATTGCTTTTGTTGGTTGAATGTGGATTTGATAAATAAAATGCTTAAAGACAAAAGAAAATACTAAGGAAAATAACAAAAGACTCAAAGATCTAGGGTTGTGACTCCACACAATATTAATATAAAGATGAATTGATTCTTTTACATATGTGTAATAAATCAGTTTGCTAACCTTGAACACGAAATTATGCAAAAGCCTCTGCGATGGTCAGACGCAAATACCCAGAATAACCCAATTGAACCATATGTCTATGTCAACCAAATTACCTGGATTCATTAAGATTAAGTTCCAATTATGGCTACCCCCGCCCGACAGGTATATGTCTATCCTGTAAGGAAATCTATTAAAAGGTTATTTATCCTCAAGGAAGATCGTGGACTATTGAATCTAAGGCTGAAACCTAAAATCCCTATGTCTAGTTCATTTTAAGTTTACCACATCAATCTTATTGGTGATCAGACAACAATAAGCATTAAGTTTAAGACTCAATAAACAAACTAAAGAATTACCCAATAAATAATTAAATCAATTATTAAGCCTAATAATATTATGTTTCATCACTTCCCCATAATAAAATAAAATGCTGGGGATAGGGGATCCACTTTTAGAAATCTCAAATTATTATAATATGGAATTGCCAGTATTATCCAGTATTAAATAAGTTGAACCAGCCATAAAGGCGATGTTATTATTTATCCATAAACCAGCCATATAGGCGGTATTTATCTGTCACCTAAAGACCAGCCATATAGACGGTGTCACATTATGTTACATAATTAAAACCATCCATTAAGGCGGAATCAACTTTCAATTCATATTATTAAATCACAATTTCCATATTATAATTGAAGTGAGATTAATCTATCTTCACTATTTCTAATTTAGAAATCTCTCTCTTTATAATATATAAATCTGTGTGATATTTACCAACCAGCCATATAAGCGGTGTCCTGATTAAGTCAAATTAATAATTAATTACCACCGACCAACAGGCGGTATCCTCATTAAATCAGGTTAAAACCAATTTATAAATAAACCTACCGACCGACCAATATAGCGGTATCCTTATTAAGTCAGGTTTTAAATAATTTATATATTATAATAAAGGGAGATTAATCAAAATTATAAAAGTAAAAAGCTTCACCTTTACCCCAGCAGTAAATCAACTACTGAACATAAAAGAACAAAAAGAAAATAAAATAAAATTTTATTACAAAAAGTAAAAGTGCATAATTGAAAATACTAAAAGTAAAAATGCTTAATTTAAATTACAAAAATTTAAACACACAAGATGCAATCCTTAAAGTCCTTACAAAACTCGGGGAAGACATGATTTGAATTCTGAAATCGAGCTGAATTTATAGGCGTCAGTAGGGGGCCGGCGTCGCGACGCGCAGATCGCGTCGGACGCGAGTGATTTTCGACGTGGCAGCTTCTGGTTCGTCGGCTTCAGATTCTAGATAAGGTGATAAGGTGACATGTGGCAAGGCGGCTGGGGGCTGAGTGATTGAGCTGATGTGGCGGTGTAGGACACAGAAACTGGGCGAAACCATGCTGTTCTAGACTCAGGGCCTAGTTGAGAGTACGGAGTTGCCCACGAGGGACTAAACCGGAGAATAATGGAGTCGCCACCCGGTTGAACCGGGAAAATGATTTAAGGCCGCACTCACCCCTCGCAAGGGAAGACCTCAAACCGTTGGGTTCGGAATGGTCCCTTACTTATGTCACTTGTAATGAATGGATTTGTATAATTTTAACCAAGTCTACTCAACATACATGCCTAAACCTAAGTTCACATGCTTTGAAAGTAAAACAACATTACAATAATCTAATCATGCTTCAAATACAAATTTGAGTGAAATGAAACATGTGAGTCTTTTAAGTGGTACGGGGCGTTGTATCCCGAGTGCAAACCATACTACCGTCCATTCGGATTCGGCTATGGAATTTATGTCCGGGTTTCCATCCAATATACCACAAAAAGAATACACATTCCATTCACTCAAAACCACATCACATACTAGTTAATGACATTCATGCGACAGAAAAATAAATTACATGCAATTCTATGTTATTAATTTACATAACCTAAATTAATTAACATGTTAAATTAATTATTTATGCTAAGCATTATTAAACACATATTCTAAGATAATATTTCGTGTAAATAAATTCTAAATAACATGCCAAAACAAATATTCATGCTAAACATATTCTAAGTTATTATTTCATGTGAATAAATTCCATACAACACCAAGCTAATTATTCATGCTAAATGCCATAAAATGAATCTTCTAAATCATGATTTTTTGTAAATAAATTCAATAATAGGTGCCCTCAGGTCTTACCTTTTTTGTCGCTGTTCGGAGGTGCGTTATACGGCCGTCGGAGGAGCTAAAACACCGTGATTCCACCGGTTCGCTGCTTTGACGTTTTCCTTCGCTGTTTCGCTCTTTTGCTTGCTGTTTTCACTCTCGTTTCGATGCCGTTTTGCTGCCGTATCGCTGCTGTGTTTAGGCCACTGGTTTGTGGTGGATTAGGGGCTGTTTTGGTGAATTTGGAGGGGTATTGGACTGCCTTTTGCTCCGTTTATCGAAGGTTTATAAGTGCAGTTTTTTATTCACTGTTTTGGTGTATTTGGGGACTGTTTTGAAGGCTTTTGAGCTGCTGTTTTTGGACGAATTTTGGAGGGTGTTTAGGGCAGTTTGTGCACTGGTTTAGGGGCTAAAATTACGGTGATTTGGGTGCAATTTCCAGAGGCTAAATAGGGGCTAACCTGAATATGTTTTCTGGACTGTTTGGGCACGAAAATGGGGCTGGAATGGGAGCAGTTTACACGTGATATAAGGGACTGTTTTACTGCTTGTGGTGCGTGAAATGTAGGGGCAGTAGAGGGCTGATTTGAGTAGCTAAATGGGAGGAGAATGCGTGAAGTTTAGGGCTGTAAATGGAGGTGCTATGCCGTGAGTTGTAAAGGGCTGAATGAGAGTGCTAATTGGCGTGAATAGAGGGCTGAATCTGCAGGCAGAATGGCGTGAAAATGGGGCAGTGAGGAGGGGGCTGTATGTACGTGACTTCAAGGGGGAATAAGGGCTGCTTATGCTCTCCAAGTGTTTAAGTGTTTGCCTAATGTGTGCTTGATATCTATTAGGTGTTCCAAGGCAGAAAAATGAGTGCTTATATAGGCATTTGGAGGGCATTTATTAGGTTGGCAATGTGATGTTGAAGGGCATTTATTAGGTTGGCTATCTTTGTTGACAAAGGAAGGTAAGATAATTAATATTGTTTTGAAAATGAATAAAGAGGGGTTATAAGGTCATGGGCGTGGGGTACTAGTATAAATGGTGTGGGGTGAGTGCTTGACTTGGTGAGGAGGCCATTAAATGGTGTAGGGTTGGTTTAATAAATGGTTTGAAAAATTAATATTAAGGTAAAAGGTAAGGTCAAAGGTAAAGTGAATAGGTAGAAGGGTAAGTCATGATGGAATAGTGTAAGGAAGGTAAAAATGGTGTCAAGGTCGTGGGCCTCCTAGGTGGTGGGCTTGGTGTTGGTTGGTTTTGGTTTAATGGGCTTTGGATGCAGATTTGGGTGTTTAGGTGGGCTTGGAAGGGTTTGTGGTGATTTTGGGCCAAGGATATGCCTCGAAACGAAGATCCGACGAGCGAACTCAGAGCGAACTTAGCGAAATAATTCCAAAATAATATGTCAACTCTTGACTTCTCATTCCAACGACCGTATTCCGCGACCTCCACGACTAAAAGGCGGTGCCTCCTCACGAGACTCATCATTGGGCTCGGTATGCAAAAATGCATTGCCTACAGTCGCCCCCACTTTGATGGGATTTGTTCAGTGTGTGACAGTGACAATCCTATCAAAGTTCGTGCAATGCATTTTTACTTACCTGGCTCGCCAGCTGCCGCATGATTTGCCTGTTGTTCTGAACTGATGGTGCTAAGCCCCGTACCTAGGGCGTCGCGGTGACGTCTCCGTACCTAGAGAGCCACAAATGTTTGAATGCTAACCCCGTACCTAGGGTGTCGCAGTGACGCCTCCGTACCTAGAGTGCCACAGATGTCTGAATGCTAGCCCCGTACCTAGGGTGTCGCAGTAGTGATGATTGTCCATTTTCGAACCATGCTCCATTTTCGGAGTGCCATTTTCGGCATGCTAAACCCCATTTTCGAGGCGTTGCTGATATGATGATAGTCCATTTCCGAACCAAGCTCCATTTTCGGAGTGTCATTTTCGGCGAATTCATTCTCGAACTCTGCTCCATTCTCGGATTACCATTCTCGGCTTGTCCATTCTCGAACTCTGATCCATTCTCGGATTACCATTCTTGGCTTGTTCATTCTCGAACTCTGATCCATTCTCGGATTACCATTCTCGGCTTGTTCATTCTCGAACTCTGATCCACTCTCGGATTACCATTCTCGGCTTGTTCATTCTCGAACTCTGATCCATTCTCGGATTACCATTCTCGGCTTGTTCATTCTCGAACTCTGATCCATTCTCGGATTACCATTCTTGGCTTGTTCATTCTCGAAAGTTCATTCTCGAACTCTGATCCATTCTCGGATTACCATTCTTGGCTCGTTCATTCTCAAACTCTGATCCATTCTCGGATTACCATTCTCGCTTGTTCAGTCTCGAACTCTGATCCATTCTCGGATTACCATTCTTGGTTTGTTCATTCTCGAACTCTGATTGCCATTCTCGGCTGAACTGATGCTGATGTCGGTGTGGGCCTCGCCCCCAGGGGGTTTATACCCGGCAAGACTAATAATAATGATGTGGACCTCGCCCCCAGATTGCCATACCTGGCAAAACTGATGATGATTTCTCTCAACATTTGCATTGTCTCTCATGAGATAATCCTGATAGCTAGACATATGTTCGTCCTCAATGAATGCTTTGTGTCAAAACCAGAGAACCTTCAAAGTACTTGACATACTCAAATCCAATCGTTTGAATGGGTGATCTGAACTAGACTCCTAGTGTGTGTGTGTGCCAAGGCTCTTTCACAGCTTTTTCCTTAAGTCAGCCAACTCGATGATTTTCGCTTCGGAGAATCGGACCAGTGGGTCTAACCAACCTGGATGTCTAAATCACATTCTGTGATTACTTCGGCATACTCAACATGATATGATCTCTTGAATTTGCTTTTGTCTCTTTTTTTTTTTTTTTTTTCTTTTTTCTTTTCTTCCTTTTTTTTTCATTCTTGACACACCTACCCTTTAAGGTAGCATTTCTCCTCATGGTGGTCCTAATACTACTCGCCCATGGGTAGCTTCACGCTTATCGTTATAGGCGGTCTATGTTTTTTTTTTTTTTTTTTTTTCATAGAGACTTTTTCTTTGTTTCTTGACCACATCATATATCGTAGCGTTCGTAAACCAGAGTGGACATCCAAGCAATGGTCATTCACCAATCCATCATCTCTTCAACTAGTCATCTCATCAACCACTCAGGCTTCCACCGTTGAGATACCTTTATCAGGTGCTTCATGAGTCTAGCTGAGGTCAGTCATTCAGAATACCGGATAGGAGCGTGTCTCGTACTTCTCATTTCTAAGGCTTCTCCATACAACATACAATATCATCACCAGACATATGTCTAACTATCAAAGATTTCTCTCTCTTTTTCTTTTTTCTTTTTTCTTTTTTCCCTTTCTTTTCTTTTTCTCTCTTTTTTTTTTTCATTCTCTCTATTTTTTTTTTTACTTTCTGACTCCGAGGAATTCTTCATTTCCACTGCCGATACTGTGGGCCTCGCCCCCTGGGATTCATTCTCGAAACTCAAACTCATAATACGGGCCTCAACTCTGGGATTCCTCCTCGAAATTGGTTGATTCACTGATTCCTTCCTGAACTGACACTGATACTGATTCATTCCTGAAACTGTACTGTTGCTGTTTTCTGACTAGCTTGTCTTTGCCGCTTTTCTCTTTTTCATTCTTTGAGACCTGCGAACACAAACAAAACAATAGAATGAAAACATGTACGTGTGATGTGTAAGTAATGCAAGTGTAGAGGTACTCCCTTTTCGTGATGGGTTGGATCCTCATTGTGCTCCTTGGCGCCATATGTCTCTGGTCGCCCCCTACTGGTTCCCTTTTGTTTGAAATCTGCAAAAACAAACACAAAACAAGGGATGCAAGTTACGTGTATGCATGTATGCATGGATGAATTTCTTATCCCGTTAGGTTAGGTCTTCTATAGGTGACTATTCAGTCTTTTCTCCTTCAGGCAAAACACGCTTCAATCTATCAACATTGATTGGCTCGGTGAACTCATTCTTTTCCAAGTCCGACAGTTCACTGCTCTATATCCCAGTCTCTGAATGGCTATCTCATCTTTTCTGCATTTTCCGAAGATTCCCCGTGTTCTAAACATTGCTGAGTATCATAGTGCCAAGGTTGAATGCTTTTCTCAAATATAACTCATGTTGTAGAAGCGATTCGGTGAAATGAACGTCTTTATTATCATTCAAGAAAATAGTTCTAACATGTAGACTAAGTCAACGTTTATATTAAAAAGTAGGATTAAATAAACTATGAGGACAACTTCATCATTTGCAGCATTGCCATTTTCCTTGGCCTATGGGTTTCATCACTGTGATTATTCCATATCTCCAGGGAGGAAGCTTGGTGGCTGAGAGTTTGGAGGACAAAGGTTTCGGGCAGGCCGGAGTTGATCATGTAGGTGGGTGGTGGAACAGAGTGGTAGTTTGGCAGAGGGTTTCTGTGTGTGTTGGGTTGTTCTTTTTCTGGATCGGGTATTTTATATGAATCTATGAGGTCCTGGATTTCATGCCTGAGGCGGGTGCAATTGTTGGTATCATGGCCATGTTTGCTGGTGGAAGTAACAATAAAGGTTCACATTTAGGTGTGGTGGTGGAGGATTTGGAAGTGGTTTGCCTTCTAAGGGTTTTAAGAGTCCTTGCCCCTTCAACTTTTCAAACACTTTTGACAAAGGCTTTCCCAAGTTAGAAAATGCCGGTTCCTGATGGCAGCGACCTCGGTAGTAACGAGCTTGGTCTCAGAATGTCCCCCAAAAGTCTTTCTATTCTGGCCATAGAACTTCTGATTTTCCCGCTTCTTCTTCTTCGATATCCATGACAGTCTCTCTCAACTGTCGAAGTCTATAATCATTGAGGGCCATTCTCCTCAGCTTACCATAAATAGAGGGCTTGGTACCCTTGATGATCATTTTTATCTGGTCCTTCTCCGAGGGCCGAGTCTGCATCTTCAGAAGCTGGCTCCTCCAGCGATCCACATAATCTTTGAAGCTTTCCTCCGCTTCTGCTTAATGTTTTCCAGATCATGAAGTGACAGATCAATCTCCAAGTCCGTGACATACTGCTTCAAGAAGGCATCAGCCAACTCCCTCCAATCCTCTTTAACCTTCTTCTCAAGGCTATGATACCAAACCACAGGTGCCCCCTCAAGTGACATCCCGAACATCTTATGCACTGACGCTGAGATAAGCCAACTGAACTCATAACTGATCAATACTGTCGGAGATGCACCCTCGGATCTCCATTCCCATTGAACTTGGCCATATCAGGCATCTTGAACTGAGCAGGCAACTGTTCCTCAAAGGTCATTGCCTCATAGTCTAACAAGTCTTCATCCTTACCCTTCATCTTGCGGGTAACTGACTCAACCTGGTCACGGAGCTTCTGTAATTCTGCCTGAGACCCGGCCACTCTTCCAGCGGCATATTCAGCCATGTCATCTTCAAACATCGGGATATCATCATTAACCCTGTTTTGAGGCCTTTCACGCCTCTCATTCTCGGAACTACCCCAGCACGGGTACAGCCACATTAGACATGGCAGTAGTCAGAGCTTGCAGTTGTTCAGTCATTTTGGCGAGATTTGCTTCCATCTGATCCATTCGGGACCTCTCGTTGACAGATTCACTCATGTTTATCACTGGTCTTTTGATGAGTCTCCCTTCTTCCCTAACCCAATGGGAATCTTTGATGGCTTTTTTAACACAAGGGTTAGCATGATGCATGTATGCATGATATGCGTGAGATGAGTATTAATGCATGAAATAAATAAGCTCGTATAAGAATTTACAATAGTCGAACCGTTATCATTTCAAAGTATTTAGTCACACTATTGCGTAGTGAAAACTTGTCCCAGTTGAAAAGGCCCAACATGTTTACACTTTGCGATAACATAACTAAATGACTTCAAATAATAAGAAGCCCAAACACAAAATGGCTCATTGACATTTTAGAAACATTTGGCCTAATTGTCAAATGACATGAACGTTGTCCCTGTTTAAATGGCCCAACAAGTTCACATTTATTGACAAAAAGTCCAACTGAATCCAAATGATAACGGTCCAAAACACAAGCATAAATAAGTAATTTTTTCTGGTCACAAAACTAAGGTTCATGTGTAAGTTCTAGGAATGTAAACAAAGGCCCTTATTGACAAAGGATTACCCACAACTAGGACTCCCCATTCAAGGGTTCAAACGACCAAGTGAGTGCACCTTATATGTCAATAAGTTAAGGTATGTGACTAACTGTCAAATGGACTTCCCGTTGTAGATTCCCCAGAGGGAGGGCGGAGCAAAGCTCACCGTGGATACCCAGGCCCCTTAGGCTCTTCGCTTGGTGACAGGAATAAACAACGAGTCCTCCAAATTAGTCTACACATGAGATGATTATCTAGATGCCTTCGCAGCTTTTCCTTATAAAAAGGTAGTGAGTGAAGGAAGACACCAACCATCCCCTAGGAAAATGATTATCTGAGGTGCCTTCACAGCTTTTCCTTGTAAAAAGGTAGTGAGTGAAGGAAGACACCAGACATCACCTAGCCCTAACAATGCCTTTGATTAAATTCCTTAAACTTACAAGTAAACATGGTTATTAAAACACAAATCCAACCATTACAAGACATGTTTCGAGGCCGATTCTCTATCCCCAGTGGAGTCGCCAGACTGTAGGACACAGAAACTGGACGAAACCATGCTGTTCTAGACTCAGGGCCTAGTTGAGAGTACGGAGTTGCCCACGAGGGACTAAACCGGAGAATAATGGAGTCGCCACCCGGTGTGAACCGAAAATGATTTAAGGCCGCACTCACCCCTCGCAAGGGAAGACCTCAAACCGTTGGGTTCGGAATGGTCCCTTACTTATGTCACTTGTAATGAATGGATTTGTATAATTTTAACCAAGTCTACTCAACATACATGCCTAAACCTAAGTTCACATGCTTTGAAAGTAAAACAACATTACAATAATCTAATCATGCTTCAAATACAAATTTGAGTGAAATGAAACATGTGAGTCTTTTAAGTGGTACGGGGCGTTGTATCCCGAGTGCAAACCATACTCCGTCCATTCGGATTCGGCTATGGAATTTATGTCCGGGTTTCCATCCAATATACCACAAAAAGAATACACATTCCATTCACTCAAAACCACATCACATACTAGTTAGTATGACATTCATGCGACAGAAAAATAAATTACATGCAATTCTATGTTATTAATTTACATAACCTAAATTAATTAACATGTTAAATTAATTATTTATGCTAAGCATTATTAAACACATATTCTAAGATAATATTTCGTGTAAATAAATTCTAAATAACATGCCAAAACAAATATTCATGCTAAACATATTTTCTAAGTTATTATTTCATGTGAATAAATTCCATACAACACCAAGCTAATTATTCATGCTAAATGCCATAAAATGAATCTTCTAAATCATGATTTTTTGTAAATAAATTCAATAATAGGTGCCCTCAGGTCTTACCTTTTTTGTCGCTGTTCGGAGGTGCGTTATACGGCCGTCGGAGGAGCTAAAACACCGTGATTCCACCGGTTCGCTGCTTTGACGTTTTCCTTCGCTGTTTCGCTCTTTTGCTTGCTGTTTTCACTTCGTTTCGATGCCGTTTTGCTGCCGTATCGCTGCTGTGTTTAGGCCACTGGTTTGTGGTGGATTAGGGGCTGTTTTGGTGAATTTGGAGGGGTATTGGACTGCCTTTTGCTCCGTTTATCGAAGGTTTATAAGTGCAGTTTTTTTATTCACTGTTTTGGTGTATTTGGGGACGTTTTGAAGGCTTTTGAGCTGCTGTTTTTGGACGAATTTTGGAGGGTGTTTAGGGCAGTTTGTGCACTGGTTTAGGGGCTAAAATTACGGTGATTTGGGTGCAATTTCCAGAGGCTAAATAGGGGCTAACCTGAATATGTTTTCTGGACTGTTTGGGCACGAAAATGGGGCTGGAATGGGAGCAGTTTACACGTGATATAGGGACTGTTTTACTGCTTGTGGTGCGTGAAATGTAGGGGCAGTAGAGGGCTGATTTGAGTAGCTAAATGGGAGGAGAATGCGTGAAGTTTAGGGCTGTAAATGGAGGTGCTATGCCGTGAGTTGTAAAGGTGAATGAGAGTGCTAATTGGCGTGAATAGAGGGCTGAATCTGCAGGCAGAATGGCGTGAAAATGGGGCAGTGAGGAGGGGGCTGTATGTACGTGACTTCAAGGGGGAATAAGGGCTGCTTATGCTCTCCAAGTGTTTAAGTGTTTGCCTAATGTGTGCTTGATATCTATTAGGTGTTCCAAGGCAGAAAAATGAGTGCTTATATAGGCATTTGGAGGGCATTTATTAGGTTGGCAATGTGATGTTGAAGGGCATTTATTAGGTTGGCTCTTTGTTGACAAAGGAAGGTAAGATAATTAATATTGTTTTGAAAATGAATAAAGAGGGGTTATAAGGTCATGGGCGTGGGGTACTAGTATAAATGGTGTGGGGTGAGTGCTTGACTTGGTGAGGGAGGCCATTAAATGGTGTAGGGTTGGTTTAATAAATGGTTTGAAAAATTAATATTAAGGTAAAAGGTAAGGTCAAAGGTTAAAGTGAATAGGTAGAAGGGTAAGTCATGATGGAATAGTGTAAGGAAGGTAAAAATGTGTCAGGTCGTGGGCCTCCTAGGTGGTGGGCTTGGTGTTTGGTTGGTTTTGGTTTAATGGGCTTTGGATGCAGATTTGGGTGTTTAGGTGGGCTTGGAAGGGTTTGTGTTGATTTGGGGCCAAGGATATGCCTCGAAACGAAGATCCGACGAGCGAACTCAGAGCGAACTTAGCGAAATAATTCCAAATAATATGTCAACTCTTGACTTCTCATTCCAACGACCGTATTCCGCGACCTCCACGACTAAAAGGCGGTGCCTCCTCACAGACTCATCATTGGGCTCGGTATGCAAAAATGCATTGCCTACAGGCGGCTCGTGATTGGATGGTTTCAGATTCTTATCTGCCACGTGTCAATTCGGATAAATAAGTCAATAATTGAGCTGACGTGGTGATGATGTGGCACTGACGTGGCGACACGTGGCGAAAGTGATTATCGGAACCATAGAGTTGCAACACGTGGCACGCTATGATTGGCTGATGATGACGTGGCACTTTGACTCGGTCAACCGATGATGTGGATGATGACGTGGCAGACACATGGAGTGACACATGGCGACACGTGGTGATGGAAACTATCGGCACCCTAGGATTGTGACATGTGGCACGGCGCACGTTAGCAGATCGGCTATGATGGTGACACATGGCACGGCGCACGTTAGCAAAGTCAAACTTCTCAGATTCTGACTTGTGGACCCGGCGCACGTTAGCAAGTCTTTGTGCATGTTAGGCGTCGTGACGCAGGCAGCTTGCGCGTCGCGACGCGGAAAAATTACAAAAATGCCATTTTCGTCCTTTTTCACTGTTTTGACTCCAAATTGCTTCCAATGCTTTCCAAACTTTATTTATCTATAAAATAACAATAAAACACATCAAAAAGTTCACAAAACTCAAGAAACTATACAAAATATTAGGATAAATGAGTGGAAAATAGTGATATAAATACCACTCATCATTTTCCAAGTTGTAATGGCATGTACGACTATGTATAAGAATTACGGTATTGTATTTTCATATATATATAAGAAATGTGCTACGATATGTGTGAATGTATTCGAAACTCAAGTGTTAAGCTATTGTAAGGTTATCATAGATTAAAGGAAGTTATGGAAAGATTGTTTTGATATTAAAGAAGAGGGTTTGGTGTTAAAGATAGCCTATAACTGAACAGACGGAAGTTTGTTAAATTTACCGATTTGATAATATTTCAAAGATATTCAACTGTGATAAGTATTAATGTGTGACTTCATGTTTGACATTGAAATGGTTTTAATGTTATGTGACGTACTTTGTGGTTTCGAATCTATGTTTCGTGTGCTTTGAATGTCTAGTTACTATACTGACAATATGTAAATATGTAAATATGAAAATTTGATATAGGTAAAATATAAAGGATAATAGGAAGCTGATAATTCTAGGACTCATATTAACTTGTAAATTCTGAAAAACTTCTAATGTAAATGACTTGTATGTTTTATTTGTAGTGCTAGCATTGTTACTTACTGAGTTTTTATAACTCACACCAAACCAGTTGCTAGTTTTACAGGTTGGCTTCTAGATTGGTCAACCACTATAGATTTTGAATTCACTCGAGACGTGGATCACCCAAGCGGTAATCACCCTCGCAAGTGTCCTGAAAAGGTTTAGAAGAATTGGATTTGTGATTTATGTTCTGTTGTTTTCGTGCTGAGCACGTGGTTTGTATTAATAAGTTAAAATTTAATTGTTTATGATGATGTGGGCATAGAGCCCTTGAGTGTTGATAGATGATGTGGGCACAGAGCCCTTAGGTTGTGGTTTTGATGAGTTTTGTATGGACCTGAGGTCCTTTGATTTGTTTGATGTTTTCTTATATTCTGTTTGATGCTGGACTACGATCCAGGTTGTCCAGTTTTAGGATACATCATGCCGAATTTTCGGTAAATTCAAAGGCTTATGGAGATGGGTCAATCATGTCTCCTGTCGATAACATCCTGCTTCTGGCGAGGTGTTACATGAACAAAACTGCACTGGTTCCATCATATAAATATAATTGAGCCCAAAATTGCAGGGACTGCCAGTTTGAAAGTCCTAGCTTCAAGTTTCTGCCCATAAAGCCCAATGGATTGCATATTGAATCTTTATTGCGTGTGTTCCATAAATCATAACCCAAAGGGTTTGTTTTTTTATTTTCGTTTTGTTTTAATTTTGTATCCATCTCTCACTACAACAAAATTTATTTTTAATGGCATGGAATTTATGACAGTTTTATTAAAAACCGTCATTAAAAATAAAAACACTTATTAACAAATCTTTGTTTTTTGTTTTAACTTGTTTTTTGTTTTTTTGTTATCAAGTGTGTGTATATATATTATATTTGATAACAATAAACATATCATACCAACTGCATGATGTAAAAAAAACATTAAATTTGTTCAAATTAACATCATCCTACATGATTCTAACTCATCCAATGAATCAAAATCAAAAAATTCCAAGAATCCAAAATTCACATTACATTCGGCCAACACTCCAAATTTGGGGAAAATTTTTCGAAAAAGATTTTCTTGAATTGATCAACAATCTTCAATACAACATATATTAAGCATGCTTAAACATCCAATTTTATAAAATCATGCTCAAATACAAAGTTCCCAATTTTAAGCCCTACAATTTCATGCTTGAACCTATAGCTCTTGATGCCATTGTTCGGTTTATATCTAGGTCCCAAGATCAACAAGCAATGAAATACATGTGTGAACACATCAACGGAGGTAGCGGAATACTCACATCGATCGGTTGAGAGACGCGGCAAGCAACAAAACTTGAAAAACCCCACTGCCAAGGGCGTGAACTGCAGTGATGTTGCTCACTATTTTGGGTGAAGAAGGTCCTTCATCAAGCTCCAAGCTTCGTCGAACGGATCCCGCCTCATGGGTGAACCTCCCTAACACCTTCGCAAGTCTCGTAAGTGTGCTAGCACTTGCGTTTTTGCATCAAAAACACACTCATTGCTTCCATTTAGCTCACGCCAGTGAGCAGTGAAGAAGAAGAAATGAAGCCCTTTTGGGCGTGAGATGTGTGAGAGAAATGGAGGAGAGAAATTGTGTATTAAGTTAGTCAAACCTTTTCCAAAAAGGTTTATATATTTTTCCATAAAATATACAAAGACATTTACCAAATAATTAATTAAAATCAATTGGTAAATACTTTCCACCAACTTACACTATTTCACCAAAACACATCACTATTCATTTTCACTTTATTAAAGTGACATGTCTTTCAATCAATCAATCACATCAATCAATCACATCACTCAAAGTGACATTTGATTTGACGTTTGATGTGACGAATGATTTGACGCTTGATGTGACTTGCGTTGCCGCACTCGAATTCGAAATGCGAATGCGCTCGCAATCACACTCGGGCTCGGGTTTGCTAATTCCCAATTAGCGAATTTACCGTCGTGTGGTAATTAAATGATTACGCCTAGCGAATTCACTATTCACGTCGCTAACGAATTAATTCTAAATTAATTCGTTCGCCCGAATTAAAATCTAATTTTAATTCCGCGTCGAAATCTAATTTCGTTTAATATATCGAATATATTAATTTACCGATTAATTCCAAATTAATCATTCTCTCTCTTTAGACGATATTTTATCCCAGATAAAATATCTCCGTAATTAATCCTAGATTAATTTTCTCTTTCTTCTATATAATCCCAGATTATTAATGAGTGCGAGTTATGAGTCATCGGTGCATTATCGGGAAGCGACCCATGAGATCCCCGGATAATTCGGCAGTAAATACGGTCGTCGGAGTATCCGAATCACGTACGTACCAAGTACTACGTTCTACCGATTTACGAGACAAGATCGGCTTCTAGCAAAGCACGAAATCTACCAAATTCTCCGGTCATATTCATCTAAGAATATTTAAGATCTATATCAAGCGTAGTATACCAAGTATTGTGTATATCGGCCCAGTATCGGATAGTCACGTGCTAGGGCTGGGGCTGGATAAGTGTCTGCCCCGTCCGAAGCACATGTCGGATGTCTGGTAATTAGTCTCTATAATCGGATATACATGACCTTGTCATAATATCCCGATGGCCGGCCAGCACTTAAGAGAACTAATACCGTATCCTGCGTGACATCATCTCCACTATGACTGGAGTGATACTTCCGTCTTGACATCACACCCAATACTCTACGATTCTCAATATACCCAGCATTGGCGTACACAGAACCGGTTAGAGTCCTAGACGACCTCAACTAAAGTATATTGATTGTCGTAAGAATTAGCGGTGTAAGTCTCAGGTTAAGACCATACACACCTACCCTGATGTCGGACTCCCATAGACACATAGTCATAATACCAATGGGATTCCGAGGGGTCTATCCAGAGCGAAGCTGTTTCCCGTACCATCGGTGAAACACAACCTCCTATCGCACTTGCATGAGTATCCAATACCCAAATATATGAGAACTATGCTGTTGTGCCCTCACAACGCGCACAAGTGCAATACTAGCCTATTCCGCATTATCGATGTCCAGTCTCGATAATACTACGACTAGGGATATTTAATGATTAATCCTTTGTGGACTGATACTGTCTCATATCATTCTCAATCCTGGAACTAATCATATGGACCTCTCTTCATTTATATATCTAAGGTGATCTACTCACAAATGATGAGAGCGCAATTTCCTTGTCACATAGTTAATTTGTACAACAACAGTATGATCTGTACAAATAGTGACGCTATGGGTCATATTATCCAACAGCAATGGCTCGAGCATAGTCGAGATCTGATGGGAAGAATATAAGATGAACAAGAAATATGATGATCCCAGTAACCTCCATGAAGAGAAGACTTCAAACCCATGTAAATGACCGAAGGATTCTGGTATAAGGACTCATTAGCCAGCTGACAGAAAGATCCCACAAGTAAGAGACTGTAACATCCCAGATTTTCGGGACAGTTCTGGAAGGTTCCCGGACTGAAGTTATAGTCTCGGAATAGGATGATAATAAAGAATAAGAGTTCAAGCGATGCTATATGGATTGAAATAATAAAAAGTGATGATTTGTCGCATTAGAAGACGCGTCGTCTCAAAAATCAGTTACGTAATTTTTTATTCTACGCGTAAAGTTTTTCGTTTCGATAACGAAAATAACAAACGAACTCCGATTGAGTTGATTCTTAAACCATCGGACTCATTTTTCCGAGACAAACAACTTTCGTGTTGAACACATTTCACAAATCACATCAGAAGGGCTTCAAAATAGTTGATTTCTGAAAATACCCTTCTAAGTGTGGGCAATTAGTAATTTTTTAGGAGTGACACATTATGTTTACTGATTTTCTTTTCAAAAAAAAAATTGAAAATGAAAATGAAAAATGAAACAAGAAAACAGGGAAGAAATACGAGAGAGAGAGAGGGGGAATAAAGAGAAAAGAAGGGTGGCTGACCGGCGCGTAATCACACACGTATAACGCAAGCGCACATATCGTTCAAGTAGTATAAAAGTATTGATCCCAGGAGGACTTAAATCCTTTTGTTATTAATTTATGAAGTTAAATGTTTACAAGTATCTAATGGATTGGTTGTTTGATTGGGTGGTGAGTTTAAAACTTAAAATAAGTAAATAAAATTACTTGAAAGTAGATTGAAGAAAATTCAAATTTATAAAACTATCCAGGGTTGTGAATCCTTCCAATATCTTTTTAAAAGATGAAGTGGTTATTTTACATTGGTGTAATATATTGGTTTATTAACCTGGAACACGAAATTATATAAAAGCATCTTCCGATGGTCAAATACAAATACCCAGTATAACCCAATTAATCATATTCCTATATTAACCAAGTTATCTGAATTCATTAAGATTAACTTCCAATTATAGCTACCACCGCCAGACAGGTATATTTCTATCTTGTAAGGAAATCTATTAAAGGGTTATATAACCTCAAAGAAGATCGTGGACTATTAAGTCTAAGGTCTTAAACCTAAAATCCATTTTCCAAGTTCATTTTAAGTTTACCGAATCAATCTTATTAATGGCCAGTTAACAAGATGCATTAAGACTAAGGCTCAATAAATAAACCTTTATATTACCCAAATCGTAATTTAACCCCTTATAAACCGGTGATATTGGACTTCATCACAACCCCAGATAACAAGCTTAGTTACGACACATATTTACGGGTAGTAAAAACTTAAATAAAATAAAAGACATAAAGTAAATTGCTGGAAATTAAAGTCCATGCTTAGTCAAGTTAAAACCAATTTATAATTAATTACCAACCGACCAATATAGCGGTATCCTCGTTAAGTCAGGTTTTAAATAGTTATTATATTATAATTAAGGGAGATTAATCTAAATAGCAATAATAAAAGCTTTATCTTTTATCCCACCAAGAGGAGTTACCTCCTCATTGCGTAAAAAAAAAAAAAAAAAAAAAAAAAAAAAAAAAAAAAAAACTGAAAAGTAAAGAAAGGAAAGTACTGTGAGTAAAAGTAAATTGCGGAAATTAAAGGCTGAAAAGTAAAGAAAAGAAAGTGCGAAAGCGGATATTAATTACTGAAAGCTGTAAATAAACAAACAAGATACAATCTTCTTAGTTATTCTTAAGGAATTTCAAATAAGAAAGTATGAATTTACAAATGAAATGGCTTGGTATTTAAAGGCAAAATTTTACCTCCACCAAATCCATTATTAATTGCTCCACTAATTGCTCCACCAAATCCATTATTAATTTCTATCATGTTTGGTGGGAGCGTGACTATTTTTATTTTTTATTTATTTATTTGCTTTGAAAATGACTTTAATAATTACACATAACACACTTATGGATGTTTCATCAAATTCGGTCATGAAATCTTACTAATTCGAAATTATTTTGTTCATAAAAGTTATAGATCTTTGAGTCTTCTTTAATTTGAAACTTGAATCCGCTCAATCAGATATCGGAGTAAAAGGTTATGCCCAAATTACGACAGTTACACAAAATTGGAATTTCCGAAACTACACTTCGTTAGAACGCCCTTTCAAGTTCCAATCTCCAAAATTAATATGTCAAGTCCAATTTTTGCCCTTATTTGACCCACATTTCATCCTAAATGATTTCATTGAGTCCCAATATTATTTTATCTGCAAAATAAACTAAAACACGTCAAAACGTTCATCAAACCTGAGAAACTAAACAAAATATTAAGTAAAAGGGGCGGTAAATATTGATATATTTTCCGCTCATCACACCCCCCAACCAAATATTTTGCTAGTCCTCGAGCAAAACAATAAAATAAAATACAAGAAACAATTAAAATTAAACTAAGCCATTTCGTAGGGATCACGGTTGCATTTAACGTATGCAACAAGCCTTTAAACCCCTAGGTGTCCTTAGTGGACGAGTTGTAGTCTCGTGAGGGCTTACAGCAACGATACCCACAAACGTTTTACAAAAGTAAAAAGATAATAAAACTAATG
The DNA here is from genome assembly GCA_019454045.1 of Zanthoxylum bungeanum. Lineage (NCBI taxonomy): Eukaryota > Viridiplantae > Streptophyta > Magnoliopsida > Sapindales > Rutaceae > Zanthoxylum > Zanthoxylum bungeanum. Next base: position 21,121 of record SKCR01006963.1, read on the forward strand.
CACACAAAATAAAAAGGACAAGAGAAAAGAGAATAAAGAAGTTAGTGACTAAACAGGTGAAACTTCTTATCCAAGTTAATAGTTGTTTTATTTCTTTCTAAATTACCGAATAAGTGAATTCTCCGATTATTTTTTTACCATTCTTCATATACATAGCCAACAAAATATTAATCAACTCATTTTTTCCCACAATAGTCACAAGTGCAATTGAGAAGAAAGTAATATTTTTGTCCTAAAGTTTTATCAGAATTCACACCTTTTTTAGCAATGGAATATTTTTCTGATTTTTTTTTTGATTTTTTTTTATATACAATATCTTCCATCTATGTAGCGAGCTTTGGGCCAGTGACTCCCAAACCAGTTGGTTTTAGGGCACTAGGTGTTAAGATACCCCTACGGACTTAATTACTCAGACTTCAGATATATATATATATATATTGTAACATATTTGATCCATGTAGCGAGCTTTGGGCCAGTGACTCGCAAACCAGTTGGTTTTAGAGCACTAGGTGTTAAAACACCCTTACAGACTTAATAACTCAGATCTTAGACGTTTTTTTTTTTACTCCATCGCTTTTTATAGATGCTTCCTCCAATTAAACTAGAGCACTGAATATTACAAACTTTTCAATTACAGCTCATGTCTGTGTGTTACCATGTATGCTGATAATATCTGTCAATTGAGCATATGAAGATTCATTTTAGTCAGTATTATGGAGATTTCACAAATTAAATAATTTAAAAGGAAATAAACAAAAATTAACTTGTTTCGAAATAGGTTGAGATACGTCTCAGGAATGGAAATTCCTTACACAGCTATCTCACACCAATTTCACCTAATTAATCAAATAAAAACACAAAAATACAAATTATTTTTTTGATTTTTGTAAAATTTTTCAATTTTTTTGGCTTTTTCGAAAAACTTTGACTAAAAATAAAACAATAAAAATAAGATACAATTTAAATATTCTCCTCCCTCAAACCTAAATGAGACATTATCCCCAATGTCTTAAATAGTAGAAGAATAGTTTAGAAAACCGTACATGGTTAGCTGAAATTTTACATCTAAATGAAAAGTTAAAGGTTAAGATCCAGATTTATCCGACGACTCTTACCACGATCATTATCGAACCAGTTTATCTTCGAAAGAATGGGGTCAATTTGAGGTTCAAATGATAAGATTTGGTCAATTAAATCTGGGGCAGTAAAGAGGAGTTCTTTTACAGGCTTTGACACGAACCCGTTTCTCCGGGCATCATCAAGAAACACACAAAGAAAATCATAAAATCCATCAACATTGTACAGTCCAAGCGATTTCTGGTGTATGTTCAAGTTTTCCCAAGATAGTACTGTAAAAATTTCCTCCATCATGCCTAAGCCTCCCGGCAAAGCAATAAAAGCATCAGCACGGTTAATCATCTCTATCAGTCGTTCAGACATACCTGGCATGATTAGTTCCTCGTCGTTTGATGATCCAATAAGATTCGCCTCCGCCAAGGGTTTTGGGATGATTCCTAAAACTTGACTGTCTCCATCCTGTACAGTCTTTGAAACGATCCCCATTAGTCCAAGATTACCACCGCCATATACTAAGTGCATATTCCAGCAGTAATGACTCGACCCAATTCATGTGCCGCTGTTACGTATTCTGGTTTAACACCAACACTGGTACCACAAAACACACAGATGTTTTCAACCCGTCTTCTTGAAGTAGCTTCCATTTTTATCTGGATGCCTTCAAAGGTACAATGATGAGTTGAATTTATAGAACCTGAAAAGGGTGAGTAATAATTGCACAAGTATCTTCCAAAGGATGATTAGTAGCAAAATAGTAAATCGTGAAAGGTCAAAAAGTAGCCTGGATCCTGTCGGAGAAAATAACAAGAAAAATCACAATTATTAGGAAAAGACAAAGAGATATAATATTTAAAATAATTTACAGCTTGATTGACGTCTATGCGTCAGGGACAAGCTTCCCATCCAATTTTCTTATAAATTGGCAAACATGGTCTTTTTGAGTCAGATTCCCGAGACTTAACTGTTGTCTTTCTTTTTGGAATTGTGTATGTAATTTGCGGATGGCTATATGAACATATCCACTGGGATGCGTCTCAAGAGTCGAAGATATATCATCTAAAGACTCATTACTCAAGTCATCCCTAATGAATTTAATTTTATCTTTGCAATTATCAGACACAATTCCTAAAGAACGACGAGTATTGCAATTACAGCGTGCATATTTGTAACAAACACCCATTTGCTTAGCTCTACGTTTCTTTGCATAGGTGATTCTTCCAAAACTAGGCAAATAAGAATTATAAGAATCAGAATACTCACATGCTAATTGGACCCGTGCTTCGATTACCCAACGGATGTCATTAGGAATACCTTTGATCATTAGAAGTCTCATCCGTTCCAAGCGAGTTTTGTAGACTTTCATCAGAGAATTTTGAGGGAGGGAAGGAAATTTCTTGTGAAGATTTGCGGGAGCTTCTTCCATCTTGAAATGACTTCACCTGCAAAAACTAACACATAAAATAAAACACACCAAATCACAATATATACACAAATTGCAGGGGTTGCCCACCAGCTAGCGTAAATTTAACGTCATCAGCTAGACGTGACTTCCGAACGTTAGGCTGGATCTAAAAGTGTGACACTTTCTTTTTGTCACTCAATTGATTCTCCCCAGTTAGTGTTTGACGCGCTAGCTGTTAACTTTGAATGTGTTGCTCGACTTGGGATTGTATATCTCAACAACTTAGGGTAACACCTGAGTAATCACAAATGGACCTGACCATTTTGATTTCAGCTTTCCAGGAAAAAGTTTCAACCGTAAATCGTACAACAACACTTGCTGCCCTGGTTCCAACTGTATGCGCACTATTTTTCAGCCATGCCATTTCTTGGTCTTTTCTTTGTATAGTTTGGCATTCTCATAAGCCTGTAGGTGAAATTCCTCCAACTCATTGAGTTTGTAAAGTCTTTTCTCTCCTGCAGCTTGTGGATCAAGATTCAACTTCTTCAGTGCCCAGTAAGCCTTCTGTTCAAGCTCAATTGGCAGATGGCATGCTTTCCTGAACATCATTTGATATGGGGACATACCAATGGATGTCTTGTAAGCTGTTCGGTAGGCCCATAATGCGTCATCCAATTTTTCAGACAGTCCTTCCTTGTTGATCAAATGATTCTCTCCAATATTCTTTTGATCTCCCTGTTTGAAACTTCAACTTGCCCATTTGACTGTGGATGGTAAGATGTGGCAACTTTATGAGTAACTCCGTATTTGGATAGGAGTGCATCGAAGTATCTGTTACAAAAATGTGTGCCATCATCACTGATAATTGCCCGAGGTGTTCCGAAGCGAGTGAAAATATTCTTTTTAATGAACTTGATCACCACTTTTAAATCATTTGATGGCAGTGCAATTGCTTCAACCCATTTGAAGACGTAGTCTATAGTAACCAATATGTACATGTTTCCAAATGATGGAACAAAGGATCCCATAAAATCAATACCCCACACATCGAATATCTCTACTTCCAGAATATTTTGAAGAGGTCATTCATTTCTCCTGGAAATATTTCCCGTTCTCTGGCACCTGTCACATTGAAGAGCAAATAGATAACCATCTTTAAAAAGAGCGAGCCAAAAAAACCTAATTGTAGGACTTTGGCTGCAGTTTTATTCCCGCTGAAGTGTCTGCCATATAGTGATGAATG
>SKCR01006964.1:0-24869 GCA_019454045.1 Zanthoxylum bungeanum
CCGTGCATAATGACTGCTCCAATGCCTATCCCAGATGCGACACACTTAATCTCAAATGTCTTCTCAAAGTTGGGTAGCGCCAAAACTGGTGCATTATACACTTCATTTTAAGAACCTAGAATGCACGCTTCTGCCTTCTCCCCATTTGAAGCCAATAATTTTCTTCACTACTTAGTCAGTGGTGCTACAATACTGCTGAAGTCTCTAACAAATATGCAGTAGAAGCATGCTAATCAATGGAAGCCTCTGACTTATGTTACTGGTGTCGATGTAGGCCAATCCTGAATTGTCTTTACCTTTCCTACATCAACTTTGATGCCATCTGCACTTACAACAAAACTAAGGAAAAAAATCTATCCATACAAAAAGTACACTAATCAAAGTTATCTACAGTTTTCAGGCCTTAACACTTCAAGAACATGCTTAAAATGCGTAACATGCTCATCTAATGTTTTACTGTAAACTAAGATTCATCAAAATAAACTACAACAAACCTACCTATAAATGCACGTATAACATGATTCATCAATCTCATAAGGTGCTAGGTGCGTTTGTAAGAATAAATGACATAACTAACCATTCATACAAGCCATACTTGGTCTTAAATGCAATTTTCCACTAATCTTCCTCTCATGCGAATTTGATGGTATCCAATATTTAAATTTTTAAAATCCTTCTCTCGGAGATGCTACCGGCAGGAGATGGGTCACCTTATCACGCTTAGCCTCTAATTAACTGACAGACTATTTTAACTATATTACTTTTCTAATTATTTGACAAACATAAATCACACACTTACACTTGAGGGATAATTGCCCAACTTAATTTCATTAAGTAAACTTTGTCTTTACAACTCTGAACTTGCTATGCTAAACGCTGGTAACTTCGACTCTAACAACCTTAAATAATGACTCCCATGCAGTTTATACATGACTTGTATTTTAACTCTAATATATTGACTTTGACTGCTCCTTATACCTTAGACCTGGTTGATATCTGAACCTATTAACCTTAGTGACTGCCATCAGTATCCATCCATTCGAGCTCGTCCTCTACATAGACCTGCAAAACATAAAATATTAGAGAGTGGATGGGTTAGATTGTTTGAACGACCTAGTGAGTGGCCAGTTAAAATGGGAACAAAAAGACTTTATGAAAAATTTATTTCTAAAATCAAAATCATCTCATTTTACAAGAAAACTTTTTTTTTGGATAAGGTAAGTATTATACCAAAAGAAAACTATACAAGAGCAAAGGGGCATCCCCCAGGATCTAGAGAGGACAAGCCCTCCTAGAAGAAAGCCAATCGGCTACAATAGATCAACTAAAGATGTCATCTTTCTGAAAACTCTTTTCTTTGTCTGAAAATAAATCTTTTTTGCAAAAAATTTTCTGGAAACTTATTTCTTTATGTAAATCTCTGAGATCTCTCATAAAACTAATTCTTTCTAAAACTCTTTCATAAAACTATTGTTTATGAAAATCTCATCTGGAAAACAACTGACGTATATGAGAGTTACGTATCGCTGTCCCCCCACACGCCTAACTAGTGCCTTGGGGCATTACATATCGTCGTCCCCCAAGTCACTAGACTAGAGACATGAGCCTTAATCAATGCTGTCATCCTTCCCTTATAACTAGGATCTAGGGGCGTCATATTATACCATCCCTCTAGTCATGAAACTACATGTGCACATGTCTGCTATATCCATCAATTCTACAATTGATAAGTGCATGAAAGTGTACATTGAACATCACTAATTCGGCTTGATTATCATGTATTTAATCTTAATTATAGATTATTTTGTGTCTTATTATTAGGGAGCAATGGAACATAAGATAAGAGCAATTACACATGTTTTGGGACCTTGTGGACATATCGGAAGCACACGGGAAGAGCTGAATTGTAGAAATAGAGAAACAAGAAAAACCAGCCACGCATCGCGACGCGCAAAGGCCGCGCGTCGCGACACGGAAGTGTATTCCAAGTTTTTTTATTTAGTTCATTTTTACTCAAATAACGCCTCTGAGATTTCTCTATATAAACCAAGCTCGTCCAAAACCCTAGAGGGGGAGAAAATATGAGAAAAAGAGAGAAGAAAAACACAACAAAGAGCCACAAACACAAAATTGAGGTTGAAGAACGAAGAAATTCATACCAGACAGGATGCTACTGCAATCTCTTCAGGGTATGTCTCTTTCTTCCATGGAGAACTAATCTCATAGTCAAAGCTAAGGATGAACTCTTGTATTTAAGTTCTTATATTCATGTTATTTGACATGAATCCAGCCACTCAAGGAACATTAGATGTCACGGCCAATAACATGGTAGAGCCTTTGCAAGTTCCAACAGGGCCAATCACACGCCAGAAAGTTAAGAAGATCAGAGACGCAATGGCGGGACTAGCACAGAGTGCCATGGCTGAGTGTGACAAACAACCCCAGGGCATATTGGCGTCACCTGAGGGCTTCAATGGAGCAGGTCCAAAGCTATTTCATGTGCCCAAGTCATTCTAGAAGACCGCAATATCTGATATTGAAGATATGAGCATTTTGAAGAATTTTGTCATTTTATGCCTTATATGAAATTCAGCCAAATGGGCTTGTATTTTGACATTTTGCTTGACATGTTGACTCTAGTTAGGCTATTTGTAACTTAGTTAACTAGATCATTTGGGTCAAATTGGATTAGAACTAAATTAGGTAGTTAAAGGACCTATTAGGCATTCTTTAGAAAAGATGCCCCTTTTGTTGACTTTTTATTTTTGATCTTTATGCCACTTGCATAAAGATCTTGGAGAGGATATTTGTAATATTTAGTAAATGACTACTTAGGGCTTTAGCTTTATGTAGCCATTGGGTAGTTTTAGGACCTTTTGGTCTTTTTACCTTTTGAAGGGCATTTTAGTAAAATTACAGTATCCTATATATTGTAAACTTTGTCTTCTTCAATGAGAACTTGTATTATTCAAATTTCTTCAAAGAAAAATGGCTATGGCCGAATTTCAAGCTTAAGGGAGGGATTCCCCTTTGTTTCAGCTTTGACTTATCTAAGGCGTGGCAACCTTGGTGGCGTCTCCGTGCTAGCAGAACATTGCAAGGAATCATCTTAAGGGTTCTCAAAGAAAAGTTCTTTGTGGGTATTCTTTGTGGCCTTGGAAGGGTTTTGTTCCTACAAAATCGAATTCGCGGTGCTTGGGGTTCTATCATTTGCGAGAGGTTTGCTTGGCCTTAAACATCCAAGTGAGTTCCGCGTCATTTGGTATCAGAGTTTAGGGTTCCAAGGTCTGATTTTTCTATCTTTACTTTGTGTTTTTCATTTAGTCTTTATTATATTTGTTGGTCATCAAGATATTTGTTCATCTTGATTCTTGGTTTTTTGTTTTTTAAGTGTTTTTGCCTATTTTGAATCATCTGTGACCGACATATCGGCCTTATACCGGCATACCGGTGTAAAAATACACTAGACACAGCCTCTGGAACCGGAAAGTTTCATACCGGCATTCATACCGGTCTTTCTGGGGATTACATAGCTTCTGGAACTGGGTAAGTTTCATATCGGCATTCATACTGGAATTAATACTGGTCTAGCTGGGTATTTCATAGATACTGGAACCGGGGCAGTTTTCATACATGTCCAATACCGGACTAAATATCGGCCAACTTATTCCAAAAACATAGCTACTAGAACCAGGCTAGTTCAAACCGGCTTACATACCGGTCTACATACCGGCGAACCTGTGCGTAAAATATAGCTACTAGAACCAGGAAGCAACCATACCGGTCCCATATCGGATCTCAAACTGGTCAACACTTAGAATTTTTTTTAAGAGTTCAAGTAACCTGAAAAGAAAAAAAAAAGAGTAAAAAAGTTCCAAATTTTGGTTGAAATTGGTTGGTTCCATATCATCATTTGGGTGTCAGAGAAGGGTAATTCAACAAAATTTCTATTGAGGCACCAAATTTTCATCCCAATTTGCATACGTCCGGGATTGTTTGTATGCTTGTTTGCCTATTGTTCTAGTTTGTGATTTCCTTACTCCAGGCATTCTAGCTTTAGGTTTTCTTTGAATTGAGTCTACGTATTTGCTAATTCTTACTCGCATTACTCCGTTTGTCCTATATTAGTTTCTTGTTGTTTATGTTAGCTTGAAGATTACACATTGTTGTGAACTTCTATGGTAAGTCATATTCACATTATATTGAGTGCAAACACGAGTGGAGTGGAGTGATACGTAATTGAGTGCAAACACCTGAGCGTGTGAGATGTGAGGTTATATAATTATTTTCACATAGTTTTTTTTTTTGGATAAGGTAAGTATTATAACCAAAGAGAATTATACAAAGAGCAAAGGGGCATACCCCAGGCACTAGAGAGGACAGGCCCTCCTAGAAAAAGCCAAAAGGCTACAAAAGAATCAACAAAAGAAGTCATCGGGTAGGTGCCACGAAAGGTGAAGCCATTTATTGTCATAAGATGGATTCACCTTTCGTAAGGAGCTAACACGATTCCGAACATCAAAAGCAATATCATAAAGAAGAGCAGAAACAGGCCGAAGAGGCATATCATGAGTGCGAGCATTCCTCTCCCTCCAAATATGGAACACTGACGCTGCAAAGGACAGACGAACCAGAAGATGACATAAAGAGGCTCCGGAGAACTGACAAACCCACACAACAGTCTGACACCAATCTCGGCGACTCCAATCTAACCCACACATGGCCAGCACAGAGGACCAGACCCTTGAAGAATAGAGGCACTGGAAGAAAAGATGATCAATGTCCTCACTCGAACAACCACAGAGAATACACCGCGAGCAAGCAGAGATGCCAAATCTCATCAGACTGTCCTGAGTACAAAGGCCACCCTGAATAGACATCCAAAGAAGAAAGGAATGACAGGGAATTGCCTTCCAGAACCAAACAACTCGAGACCAAAGCAACTGGGGTCTCCTTGACCTCATAGCATTCCAGGCACTATCCACAGAGAATCTTCCATTTGTATCCTCCTCCCAAACCAGCACATCCTCCCTCAAACTAGAAGGAGACGGAAGATGAGACTGAGCCAAATCAATAAGAGCAGCAGATCTAGATGGGGGCCATTGCCAAGCAGAATCGGAGATAATGGATGCAACTGTAGCCATTCTATCCAAGCCAGAATCATAAATCACTCTCTCGCCCAACGTGTCCACAATCGGGCCAACAGGATGCCAATAATCAAACCATAATAACGTCTTCTCACCATTCCCAATCCTCACTCTCATCCGCCGACGGGACCAAGAACGAAGCTCCAAGATCTTACGCCAACTCCAAGAGCAATCTGAAGGACAAGGGACCTCCCAAAAACTTCTCCCCCGCAACAAATAAGAGTGAACCCAACTCGACCATGAGGAAACCTGGCCAGAACAAAGAATCCAAATATGTTTAACAATAGCCGCTCTATTCCAAGAATCCAAACTCTTTATCCCCAGCCCCCCCTCCTGAAGAGGTAAACAAACTTTGCTCCAAGCCACTCTCGCCCCAGAAGAGGTAAGCGCACTACCCTTCCAAAGGAAAGAGCGTAGAATCGTCTCCACCTTCCTCACAACAGACTTAGGAAGAATAAATAAAGAAGACCAATAAACTTGAATGGAGAACAAAACTGACTTAATAAGCTAAAGCCGACCTGCATAAGAGAGAAACTTACTACTCCAACTCTTGGCACGCAGAATAATACGATCCACAAGAGAAGCACAATCAGAGGCCCTGAATCTAGTAGAGATCAACGGGACTCCCAGATACCTCACTGGAAGATTCCCAACTTGGAAACCCAAAATGTGACACAAGTGGCCTAGAAGGGTAGGAGAGATACCAGAAGAGAAGAATTGACTTTTAGCTGGGTTCGGGGTTAGACCTGATAAACCACTGAACTGCCCAAGGCATTCCTTGATCAAAGAGACAGAGGATGCTTCAGCTTTACAAAAAATCATAAGGTCATCCGCAAAGCATAGATGAGTAAGACGGTCCTTAGAACACCGCCAGTGGAACTGGAAACCCAGATTAGTAGCCATATTACGAAGAAGACCTGACAACACTTCCATAGCCAAAACAAATAGATAAGGAGACATGGGATCACCTTGTCGTAATCCCCGACCCCCAGAGAAGAAACCATGCAGCTCACCATTAATAGAGACAGAGAATCTAGTAGTAGTCATACACTCCTGAATCCAACCCACCATCCTCTCTGGAATACCAACTGTCCGCAGAACCTCAACCAGGAAATCCCAATGAACAGTGTCATAATTTTGTTACTTGTAATCTGTTTGTTGAAGCTTTGAGATGGCAGGTACTAGTTTGACGGTGGATGAGAAGCTTGAGGCTTTAGATAGAAAGTTTACATATATGATGGAGAACATGAATACTGCTTTGGAGAGGTTGTCAAAGAGTGTTGATAGTATACAGACAGGCAGTATTCCACGAGTACCACCACAATTTATGCCACTGCGGCAAGTTCCACCACCTCGAGTACCAGTAGTGGAAGAGGAGGTCGAGAATGATCCTGATTGATTTCATACCTGGCGCAATCATTCCGAATAGACCAGCCTACCGAAGCAATCCTGAGGAAACAAAAGAACTTCAGAGGCAAGTGCAGGAGTTGATGGAAAAATGGTATGTCAGAGAAAGTATGAGTCCCTGTGCGGTACCAGTTCTTCTAGTTCCTAAGAAAGATGAGACGTGGCGTATGTGTGTTGATTGTCGAGCGATCAACAATATAACGTGACATGATCCAGGCCGAAAACAGAGCAAAAGACCCATTACAAGTACCAGAAGGGCCAATTATGAGGCAGAGGACCAAAAGACTCAGAGAAGCAATGACGGGATTAGTTCAGAGTTTTATGGCCGATTGCAACAAACAAATAGATACGCATGTGGGCTTCAATAGAGAGGGCCCAAAGCCACTTCACTTGGCCCAAATCAGTTTTGAATGAAGCTTCACAAGCTTTTGAAGACTTTGGTATTTTTGTAATTTAGCCTTTAGGGGCATTGTTGCCTTTATGCCTTTAGGGTTTCTCTATGTAACACTATTTAAGCTTTCTTTCTTTTTCATTTTGAAACAATCAACGAATTTGAGAGAATATTACAGCTTTATGCTTTTTGGCTATGGCCAAATTATTGTAAGGGAGGGATTCCCCTTTTCAAGTTAAAATCGACTTATCTAAGTTTGGCAAACTTAGTGGCGTCTCCATTGTTAGCAAAACACTACAAGGAATCATCTTAAAGGTTCTCAAGGGCAAGCTAAGGTTCTCAAGGGCAAGTTCTTTGTGGGTCTTCTTTATGGCCTTGGAAGGGTTTTGTTACTATAAAATCAAATTCGCGGTTCTTGGGGTTCTGTCTGTTGCTTGGGGTTTGCTTGGATTTCGAATCCAAGTGGGTTTCTTGTCATTGGTAAAGTATCATCACCCTATTCCTAGACAAGATGACATGTTAGATGAATTGCATGGTTCCAAATTTTTTAATAAGATTGATTTAAAGAGTGGATACCATCAAATTCGCATGAGAGAGTGAGATGAGTGGAAAACTGTATTTAAGACCAAGTATGGCTTGTATGAATGGTTAGTTATGCCATTTGGTCTTACAAATGCACTTAGCACATTAATGAGTTGATGAATCATGTTATGCGTGCATTTATATGTAGGTTTGTTGTAGTTTATTTTGATGACATCTTAGTTTACAGTAAAACAATAGATGAATATGTTACGCATTTGAAGCATGTTCTTGATGTGTTAAGGCAAGAGAAACTGTATGCTAACATTGATAAGTGCACTTTTTTTTATGGATAGAATGGTTTTCCTTGGTTTTGTTGTGAGTGCAGATGGCATCGAAGTTGATGTGGAAAAGGTAAAGGCAATTCAGGATTGGCCTACACCGACAACTGTGACTGAAGTCAGAAGCTTCCATGGATTAGCAAGCTTCTACCGTAGATTTGTTAGAGACTTCAGCAGTATTGCAGCACCACTGACTGAAGTAGTGAAGAAAACTGTTGGCTTCAAATGGGAAGAAGAGCAGGAGCGTGCATTCCAGGATCTTAAAATGAAGTTGTGCAGTGCACCCATTTTGGCGCTACCCAACTTTGAGAAGACATTTGAGATTGAGTGTGACGCATCCGGATTAGGCATTGGAGCGGTTCTTATGCAAGAAAAATGGCCAATTGCCTACTTTAGTGAGAAGCTTAACGGAGCAGTTTTGAGATACCCCACATACGACAAGGAGTTGTATGCGCTAGTGAGAGCCCTTGAGACTTGGCAGCATTATCTATGGCCTCGAGAGTTTGTGATCCACACAAATCATGAGTCACTGAAGCATTTGAAAGGTCAAGGTAAGCTAAACAAACGGCACGCACGATGGTTAGAATTTGTTGAGACATTTCCATATGTAATCCGCTACAAACAAGGTAAGGAAAACATTATCGTTGATGCACTATCGCGAAGGTATGCTTTACTTAATTCATTGAATGCAAGGATGCTTGGGTTTGAATTTATTAAAGAACTTTATGAAAATGATACTGACTTCAGTACTATCTATGCTGTATGTGAAAAGTCTACCTTTAGTAAATTCTACCAACATTATTGGTTTCTGTTTAAGGAAAATAGATTATGCATTCCTGTTTGTAGTATGGGTGAATTGTTAGTTAGGGAAGCGCATAAGGGAGGTTTAATAGGGCACTTTGGCATTGTCAAGACCTTAGGAGTATTGAGTGAACATTTCTATTGGCCTAAAATGAGGAGAGATATTGAGCGTTTGTGTGATAAATGCTTAACTTGTAAAAAAGCTAAATCTAAGGTTATCCCTCATGGTTTATATACACCATTGACTGTACCTAGCGAGCCATGGGTAGATGTATCAATGGACTTTATATTGGGTTTACCTAGGACTAGGCGGGGTAGAGATTCCATTTTTGTAGTGGTTGATAGGTTCAGTAAGATGGCACCCTTATAGCATGTCATAAGACTGATGATGCCACTAACATTGCTGACTTGTTCTTTAGAGAAGTAGTATGACTCCATGGAATTCCACGGAGTATAGTTTCAGATCGTGATGTTAAATTCCTTAGTCACTTTTGGAAAATTTTATGGGGTAAGTTGGGAACTAAACTTTTGTATTCTACTACTTGTCACCCCCAAACTGATGGACAAACCGAGGTGGTTAATAGGACTTTGACTCAGTTATTGCGTACTATTATCATTAAGAACTTAAAAACTTGGGAGGATTGTTTGCCTTTTATTGAATTTGCATATAACCGTAGCATTCATTCTTCTACATCTTATTCACCATCTCAAATTGTTTATGGTTTTCAGCCACTAACTCCATTAGATCTGTTACCATTACCTGTTGATGAGCATGCAGGGTTAGATGGCAAAAGAAAAGCTGATTTGGTGAAACACATATATGAGAAAGCAAGAGAGCACATACAGAGAAAGAATGAGCACTATGCTTCTCATGCCAATAAGGGAAAAAAACGTGTGGTATTTTAGTCTGGTGATTAGGTTTGGGTACACATGCGTAAGGAGCGATTTCCCGAACAACATAAATCCAAGTTACAACCAAAAGGAGATGGTCCATTTCAAGTCTTGGAGCGGATCAATGATAATGCGTACAAACTGGATTTACAAGGTGAGTATAATGTGTCTGCTACATTTAATGTTTCTGACTTAACTCTTTTTGATGCAGGTACAGATTCGAGGTCGAATCCTTTTCAAGAGGGAGGGAATGACATGAATCCAGTCACTCAAGGAACATTAGATGTCACGGCCAGCAACATGGTAGAGCCTTTGCAAGTTCCAACAGGGCCAATCACACGCCAGAAAGCTAAGAAGATCAGAGACGCAATGGCGGGACTAGCACAGAGTGCCATGGCTGAGTGTGACAGACAACCCCAGGGCATATTGGCGTCACCTGAGGGCTTCAATGGAGTGCGTCCAAAGCTATTTCGCGTGGCCCAAGTCATTCTAGAATACGCGCAATAGCTGATTTTGAAGAGAGGAGCAATTTGAAGAATTTGGCCATTTTATGCCTTATATGTAATTCGGCCAAATGGGCTTGTATTTTGACCTTTTGCATGACATCATTTGGGTCAAATTGGATTAGAACTAAGTTAGTTAGTTAAAGGACCTATTAGGCATTCTTTAGAAAAGATGCCCCTTTTGTTGACTTTTTGTTTTTGATCTTTTTGCCACTTGCATAAAGATCTTGGAGAGGATATTTGTAATATTTAGTAAATGACTACTTAGGGCTTTAGCTTTATGTAGCCATTGGGTAGTTTTAGGAACTTTTGGTCTTTTTACCTTTTGAAGGGCATTTTAGTAAAATTACAGTATCCTATATATTGTAAACTTTGTCTTCTTCAATGAGAACTAGCATTTTTCGAATTTCTTCAAAGAAAAATGGCTATGGCCGAATTTCAAGCTTAAGGGAGGGATTCCCCTTTGTTTTAGCTTTGACTTATCTAAGACGTGGCAACCTTGGTGGCGTCTCCGTGCTAGCAGAACACTGCAAGAAATCAACTTAAGGGTTCTCAAAGACAACTTATTTGTGGGTCTTATTTGTGGCCTTGGAAGGGTTTTATTCTACAAAATCGAATTCGCGGGGCTTGGGGTTCTATTCGTTGCGAGGGGTTTGCTTGGCCTTAAACATCCAAGTGAGTTCTGCGTCATTAATGATTCCTAAATACTCTTAAATGTTTAATACAATTGATGTCTATTATTCTTTATTATCTTTCGTTTTATGAATCCAGACACTGTTTTTTTCAACTTGCATATAGATTCAGTCATGCTTTTTCTATGTGTGATTGAGGAACTCAGTCGTGACTAGTAAAGTTGTTTTATGAGTTGGTCTTCTGCTGTAGTATTGCCTGAGGGTATATTTTCGACGTTAGATAGGTCATAACAATAACTTCATATGTTGTTAACATAGAGAAAATAAATCATTGGTTACATTGGAATTTAATATGTTTAGAATTGAATATCTTCCAATTGTTGGTTTGGGATGTGAAACCTTCAATTTAGTAATAACAAGAATCAATAACTAAATATAGGGATTTGATACAAGAGGGATTCCCGATGCTTTGCTGCTTTTCTCTACTGATATTCTCAAAGTATTTTCCATAGTTTTTATTTCATATTACCAATTAAATCAATATCTTTTCATTAAGTTATTGCTAATGTTTTTGTTTAAGTAAATTAGTTCCTTGTAACCATCTCTCTGAGGAATCGACACCTCAATTATACTGCGATAACTGCAAGTACTTTTTGGGCGTAATCAAATTTTGGCGCCGTTGTCGGGGAGACGGTTTACACAAGCAAAAGGAGCAGGTTTGCTTGGTCAACAATAAAAGCGGTAACTTCATTCCATCTTATTTTTTTTATTATTATTTACTTTTTTATTTTATTTTATTTCAATTTCAATTTGTAGTTTAGTTTTGATTATTTGTTTATTTGTTTTATTTATTATTTAATTTTATTTTAGTTTTAATTTTAATTAATTAATTAATTTATTTTTAGTTTATTCTTTTATTTTTCTTTCTAGTTTTATTTGTGTTTAATTGCATGCCTAGACGTAATGATATGTTTGGTAAATTTGTCAGGATTGAAGAACAAAACTCAGACTCAGAAAGTCTGTTTGATAATCTTTTTACCACACCATCCACATCTAGCACACACAGTATAAGTGAGTACGAGAGACCACCCATGAGGACTCTTGAACAGTACCTTCATCCAACTCGTACAGCTACACCATCGTGCATCATGTTTCCTCATAATGTACCACATATAGATTTTAAGCTTGGAATGATACAATATCTCCGAACCTTTCATGGTTTTGAGAACGAGAACCCTTATGTGCACATTAGAGAGTTTGAAGAGGTTGTAGCAACTTTATGAACGGTTTGTAACCACTGACATAATTAGACTTAAGTTCTTCCCCTTTGCCCTTAAGGATATGCTTAAAGCTGGTTGTATTCTCTAAGACCTCGGTCAGTAGGATCATAGGGCGAGATGACACATGTATTCTTTAATAAATACTTCCCACACCATAAGACGAATGCCTTGAACATACAAATATCTACCTTCTCCTAAAAGACAGTGAAACCCTTTATCAAACATGGGATAGGTATAAGGATATATGTTAGCGAGTTGTCCCACCATGGATATGAGAGTGGGCGCTTAGTGAGCTATTTTTATGACGGTTTAACCCCTAGAGAGCGCCAATTCATAGAGACAATGTGCAATGGGGAGTTCATCTGAAAGGACCTTGATGAAGTGTTAGAGTACTTTTTTTTTGGATAAAGTAAGTATATTAACCAAAAGAAAACTATACAAGAGAAAAGGGGCATACTCCAGACTACTAGAGAGGACAAGCCCTCCTAGAACAAAAGCCGAAAGGCTACAAGCAAAATAAGATCAACAGAAGATGTCATCGGGCAAGTGCTAGGATAGGTGAAGCCATTTATTGTCATAAGATGGATTCACCTTCCGTAAAAAGCTAACACGATTCCGAACATCAAAAACAATATCACTAAGTAGAACAGAAACAGGCCGAAGAGGCGCATCATGAGTGCAGACATTCCTCTCTCTCCAAATATGGTAAACTGACGCAGCAAAAGACAGCCGAACAAGAAGATGATGTAAAGAGGCATCAGAAAACTGACACATCCACTCAACAGTCTGAAGCCAATCTCGGCAACTCCAATCTAACCCACACAAAGCCAGCACAGTCGACTAGATCCTCGAAAAGAAGAAGCACTGGAAGAAAAGATGATCGATATCCTCACTTGAACAACCACAGAGAATACAACGTGAGCAAGCAGAGATACCGAAACTCATCAAACTATCCTGAGTACAAAGGACTCCCTGAATAGACATCCAAAGCAAAAAGGAATGGCGGGGAATGGCCTTCCGGAACCAAACAACTCGAGACCAATGCACCAAGGTTCCCCTCATCCGCATGGCATTCCAAGCACTATCCACTGAAAATCTCCCTCTATTATCATCCTCCCAAACCAGCTCATCCTCCCCATACTAAAAGGATTCGGAAGATGGGCCCGAGCCAAATCAACAAGGGCAGCAGACCTAGATGGGGGCCACCGCCAAGAAGAATCAGAAATAATGGAAGCAACTGTAGCCATCTTATCCAAGCCAGAGTCATAAATCACTCTCTCACCCAACGTATCCACAATCGGACCCATAGGATGCCAAAAATCAAACCACAATAAAGTCTTCTCACCATTTCCAATCCTAACTTTCATACGCCGCTGGGACCAAGAACGAAGCTCCAAAATCTTACGCCAGCTCCAAGAGTAATATGTAGGGCAAGGCACCTCCCAAAAACTTCTCCCCCTCAACAAATAAGACTGAACCCAATTCGACCAAGAAGAAACCTGGCCAGAACAAAGAAACCAAATGTCCTTAACAATAGCCGCTCTATTCCAAGTATCCAATCTCTTAATCCCCAGCCCCCCTCCTTTAGAGGTAAACAAACTCTACTCCAAGCCACTCTCGCCCCAGAAGAGGTGAGCTCACTACCCTTCCAAAGGAAATAATGGAGAATCGTCTCCACCTTCCTAATAACAGACTTAGGAAGAATAAATAAAGAAGACAAATAAACTTGAATGGAGAACAAAACGGACTTAATGAGCTGAAGCCGCCCCGCATAAGAGAGAAACTTACTACTCCAACTCTTAGCACACATAACAATACGATCCACAAGAGAAGACACATAACGTTACTGTGGTTTGATTATTGGCATCCTGTTGGCCCGATTGTGGACACGTTGGGTGAGAGAGTGATTTATATGATTCTGGCTTGGATAGAATGGCTACAGTTGCATCCATTATCGCCGATTCTGCTTGGCAATGGCCCCCATCTAGATCTGCTGCTCTTATTGATTTGGCTCAGTCTCATCTTCCGTCTCCTTCTAGTTTGAGGGAGGATATGCTGGTTTGGGAGGAGGATACAAACGGAAGATTCTCTGTGGATAGTGCCTGGAATGCTATGAGGTCAAGGAAACCCCAGTTGCATTGGTCTCGAGTTGTTTGGTTCCGGAAGGCAATCCCCCGTCATTCCTTTCTTCTTTGGATGTCTATTCAGGGTGGCCTTTGTACTCAGGACAGTCTGATGAGATTTGGCATCTCTGCTTGCTCTCGGTGTATTCTCTGTGGTTGTTCGAGTGAGGATATTGATCATCTTTTCTTCCAGTGCCTCTATTCTTCAAGGGTCTGGTCGTCTGTGCTGGCCATGTGTGGGTTAGATTGGAGTCGCCGAGATTGGTGTCAGACTGTTGGGTGGGTTTGTCAGTTCTCCGGAGCCTCTTTATGTCATTTTCTGGTTCGTCTGTCTTTTGCAGCGTCAGTCTACCATATTTGGAGGGAGAGGAATGCTCACACTCATGATATGCCTCTTCGGCCTGTTTCTGCTATTCTTTATGATATTGCTTTTGATGTTCGGAATCGTGTTAGCTCCTTAAGAAAGGTAAATCCATCTTATGACAATAAATGGCTTCACCTTTCGTGGCACCTACCCGATGACATCTTTTGTTGATTCTTTTGTAGCCTTTTGGCTTTTTCTAGGAGGGCCTGTCCTCTCTAGTTCCTGGGGTATGCCCCTTTGCTCTTTGTATAGTTTTCTTTGGTTATAATACTTACCTTATCCAAAAAAAAAAAGCACAATATGAGGCCCGAAGTTTAGTAGAAATCAAAGGGACTCCCAGATACCACACTGGAAGAATCCCTTCTTGGAAGCCCAGAAGACTTTTAGCTGGATTCGGTATTAAACCTGATAAACCACTGAACTGCCCGAGACAATCCTTGATCAAGGAAACCGAGGATGCATCCACTTTACAAAAAATCATAAGGTCATCTGCAAAGCAAAGATGAGTGAGACGGTCCTTAGAACACCGCCCATGGAATTGGAAACCCTAATTAAGAGCCATTTTATGAAGTAAGCATGACAGAACTTCCATAGCCAAAACAAAGAGATAAGGAGACATAGGATCACCTTGTCGCAACCCGCGACCCCCAGAGAAAAAACCATGCAACTCCCCATTAATAGACACATAAAACCTAGTAGAAGTTATACACTCCTGAATCCAACCCACCATCCTCTCTGGAAACCCAACAATCCGCAAAACCTCAACCAAAAAGTCCCAACGAACAGTGTCATAAGCTTTCATCAAGTCAATCTTAAGAGCACATCTCGGGAACCACCAATCCGATGATAATTCCGAACCAATTCCTGACACAAAAGAATGTTGTCGCTGATACGCCTACTCGCAACAAAAGCAGATTGATTATGACTTATCACTGAAGGAAGAATAATACACTTGTAAATAGTGTTGCAACAAGAAATAGGCCGATAATCCTTAACTTGTGACACACCTGATTTCTAGGGGTGTGTCATATCAGTGCTATCAATGGCATTAGGTCCAGTCCAAGTGTGAGATTTCTCAGCTAAGTCATTTAAGTACTATCAGTGAAAAAGACTGTAGTCTTGATAGAGCAGGCAAGTGTAGTAATTGATTAAAGGACTCCACCAAAATACAAAGATCCAGGATGTCCTACCATTACTTGTCACGTTGGCACATATGAGTTTGGTCAAGCGTTATTAGATTTAGGTGCTAGTGTTAATCTCATGCCATATTCCATCTATATGCAGTTAGGACTTCGAGTGATCAAACATACATCTGTGGTTTTACAATTAGCTGATCGCTCTACCAGAACATCGCGGGGAGTAGTTGAGGATGTTTTAGTTCAAATTGATAAATTCTACTACCCTGTTGATTTCCTGATCTTAGATACTCAGTCCGTGGTTAATACTGAGTCAAAAATTCCACTAATTTTAGGTAGACCTTTTCTTGCTACAGCTAATGCCCTTATTAATTGCAACACAGTCATACCATAGACAGCCTCTGCACAACATGCATCTAATCCTCCCGAGCTGGACCTGATCTCAAAGAACCATAAAAAGAGGAAAAGAAAAGTTAGTGCTCATTTGAAGATGATCCCTGGGAAGTTAAAAATGAGGTTGAGCCAATTTGTCCATATGTGCAGCCTATAATTTCAACAATCACCAGACCTTGGGGGGTTAATGGTTAAAATGTTGTAGCTAGACAAAAATTCATTTTCATGCCTTAATCACTAAGGTCCGCCGAAGAAGAAAGAACATGAGACTACTTGGTCCACTATGTGGAAGCCACTATGACAACTTGGGTGATTGCGTCTGGCTAAAGACGTTAAACTTAGCGTTAGCGGGGAGGCAACCCTTGCATCTGCATTTATTTTATTTATTTTAGTTTTATTTTATTGTATGCTAATTGCATGTCCATGCTTGGTAGTGTTGTTCCTTAATCATGTTTCTTTATATTTATTTTACATTGAGGACAATGCAAGTTTTAAATGTGGGGGTGTATGCATGCGCATGATAATATCCGTTATAAATTTTTTTTTATCTGTTTTTAGTCCTTAATAGTAAAGCATAAGTCGAATGATGATATTGTTTGCTTTAGGGTGAAATCTTAGAAATGATAAGTTCTTTAAAGTGCTTTTATCTGATGCCTTGATTAGTTGATCTAGGTTAGACTCGTAAGCACTTAACTATAGGTTTTTAGCAGTAAAAACCTAGGTAGTTGGCAAAGTGACTAGTTGAAGAAATTGTATGTCGATTCATGACCGTTTGCTTATATGTCTATCCTGATTTGCTAAGTGTTATGATGTATGGTAAAAATAAAAGAGAAGTCTCGAAAGAAAGAAATTAAACCACCTATAACAGATAAGCGTAAAGCTACCCATGGGCGAGTGTTAGGACCACCATGAGGAGAAATACTACCTTAAATGGTAGGTGTGTTGAAAAAAAAAAGAAAGAAAAGAAAAAAGTTAAAAAGAAAAGGAAAAAAAAACAAGAAAAAATCATACCATACTGAGCACAGAAAGGCAATTACATAGCATAATTGAGATATCTAGGTTGATTTGACCCATTGGATCCCAATTTTTAAATGAAATCATTGAGTTGGCTTACCTAGGAATTAAGCTGTGAATGAACTTTTACACACATACACTGTGAGTCTGGCTTAGATGATTTATTCAAGGACTTGTATTTGAGTTGCGTTGAGCACTTTTAAAGTTCTCTGATTCCATTACTAAACATTCTTTGAGAACAATAATATGTGTAACTATTTGGACTATTTTCATTTGTTTATTTTTGCTTGATTACATGTATTTTGAATGACGTTTGTGGGTGTCGTCCCTGTAAGCCCTAATGAGACTATAACTCGTCCACTAGGGACACCTGAGAGGCTTCTTGCATACGTTAAATGCAATCGTGATCCCTACGAAATTGGCTTAGATAGTTTTTATTTATTTATTCAGTTTAGTTCTTATTTTATTTTTACGCTTGAATTGCTAGGGACTAGCAATAAGCTGGTTGGGGGCTGTGATAAGTGCATGAAAGTGTACTTTGAACATCGCTAATTTGGCTTGATTATCATGTATTTTATCTTAATTATAGTTTATTGTGTGTCTTATTATTAGGAGGAATGGAACATGAATATTGGAGCAATTACGCATGTTTCGGGACCTTGCGGACGCATCAGAAGCACACATGAAGATCTGAATCGTATAATCGGAGAAACTAGAAAACCGGCCATGCATCGCGACGCGCAAAGGACACGCGTCGCGACACGGAAGCGTATTCCGTGTTTTTTTTATTTAGTTCATTTTTACCCAAATAAGGCCTCCATGACTTCTCTATATAAATCTAAGCTCGTCCAAAACCCTAGAGGGGGAGAAAAGAGGAGAAAAATAGAGGAGAAACACACAACAAAGAGCCACAAACACAAAATTGAGATTGAAGAACGAAGAAACTTCATACCATACATGATGCTGCTGCAATCTCTTGAGGCTATGTCTCTTTCTTCCATGGAGAACTAATCTCCTAGGCAAAGCTAAGGATGAACTCTTGTATTTAAGTTTTTATATTCATGTTGTTGATTCCTAAATACTCTTAAACGTTTAATACAATTTATGTCTATTATTATTTATTATCTTTCATTTTATGAATCAAGAAAGTGTGTTTATTCAACTTGCATATAGATTCAATCATGCTTTTTCTATGTGTGATTGGGGAACTCAGTTGTGACTGGTAAAATTATTTTATGAGTTGGTCTTCTGTTACAGTATTGCCTGAGGGTATATTGTCGACGTTAGTAGGTCATAATGATAACTTTATGTGCTGTTAACAAAGAGAAAATAAATCATTGGTTACATTGGAATTTAATATGTTTAGAATTGAATATCTTCTGATTGTTGGTTTGGGATGTGAAACTTTCAATTGAGTAATAACAGGAATCAATAACTGAATATAGGGATTTGATACAAGAGGGATTTCTAATGCTTTGCTGTTTTTCTCTGCTGATATTCTCAAAGTATTTTCCATAGTTTTTATTTCATATTACCAATTAAATCATTATCTTTTCATTAAGTTATTGCTAATATTTTTGTTTACGTAAATTAGTTCCTTGTAACCATCTCTCTGAGGAATCGACACCCCAACTATACTGCGATAACCACAAGTACTTTTTGGGCATAATCAACAATCCATCAATTCCATAGGCCATCAATTCTAAAAGTTTCTGAGATTGGGTTTTCCCCTAATCTATAAAAAGTCATATAAGAAATCATCTCCAGATATTAAAAACATGATAACATCACTCAACTGGTCTAAAAATATTTTTAAGTCATCAAATCATTTTGGAAAATTGGTCTCATCTCAAATAATAACTTAAATATAAATTAATTCATATAGCTTTATAAAAATAATACAAGTGCGGGAGCAGAAATTTAGATTCTAATAGTCGCTAAGAATTCACTGCTCAATGCCTAACTTTCAAAATTCACTGTAACTAATTGGGAATGAATTCGGGTCTGAAATTTTAGTAGAATAGACCTTATTATGTCTAATTTATGTAAGGTTTTACGGATCTCAATTCTGATTTCAGAAACTCGAGTTATACACCGAACTTCAGGGAGTGTTCATAAAAAACTTGATGCAGAGGCAGAAAGTCACTCAACTTCAAAAATTGGGTTCGGTGTCATATTTAGCCCAACAATTCTGATTTTCGGATATGGTACTTCTTTATTTGTCTAGTTTATCTATAATTTTACTGATCTTGATTTTGACCTACAGAACTCAAATATAAGTATATCATCACAAGCTGTCAGATAAGATAGAAACTAAAATATATGAAGGGCAGCCAAATCTAAAATTTGGTCTAAATTCATATTAAGTTCAAAAATTCCAATTTTTTAATATGTTGTTATTTTATGTGTTTAATTTACTTAGAATTTACAGCTTGGCAAACGGATGCCTAAAACTCATGTTATAACATAAACATCACAACCTGTCCAGAACTCGTCTTAATCAAAACTCACTGCCCATAATATTACATTCACTGCTCTATTATCGTTAATTAACATAGCCATTATATCCATGCTTAACAAGTTAAATACATATTATCATACATAAAATTGATCAACTAATCAACACTGTCAAAGTTTAACAATTCATCAAACACTTGGTGTGCAACATGGCCATTTAAACACCACTACTACAACATGTCCAAGCAAACTCTACAAACTAGCATCACCCAAAGCATAGACCACTAAATATTGCCTTCAAACACAAAATCGAAAACCAGCCCTTCTCCACTTAACTCATTGTTTTTTGCCAGTCCCCTTATGTAATACTTCAAGTATATTCAATACCATTAACCATTATTTTCCCCTCATGCTCTTACCATCACCATCACCTTCAAAACTTAAACAATATTCAATATTCAATAATAAAATAGAAGAGCCCCCTAATCAGTCATAAAAGGGGAGAAACTCAAATTTTCTATTTTCCATATATTGAACTCAAGTGCATGATAGTAGCTCACAAATCCATATACAAATATTTAATCCAAAGCTTAGAAGAAAGTCATGCTTCCACTACTCAAATCTCTAATTTTTGAATTTGGGGAAAAATTCATAAGCTCCAAATTCATCAAAATAAACAAGAAAATAAGAATGAGATTTTACTATGAGTGCTAATCCTTGAAGAAATGGAGGATTTCCTTCTAAAATGATGGAGAAAATTTGCTAATGTGAGAAAGAAATAATAATGGCGTGAGAGAAGAAGAAAAAAACGTGGGTACCTTAATTGTTTTTTGAAGATGATGAAAAGTGGTTCCAATTTTTACTAGTGGCATTTGTTTTTTTTTTTTTTTTTTTAAATTTTTGCAATAAATAATAATTTTTATAAGTCACATGTAAATTTTCCAGATAGTTCCCGAAATACTATAGTGTAGTATATTAATCTCATATTTTTGACCTATTTCTACTTCGTATTTGGAAATATTTTCAACATAAAAGTTGTAGATCTAGGTCTTAGATTCGAAACGGCACTAAGATCACTGAAATCAGACATCGGTAGCCAAAGTTATGGTGAAAATACCAAAGATTGTCCGGTACAAAATGGAAAAAATAATTTCGTATTGGAACTGCAAATGATTTATCGAATGTCTGAAAAATAATTCTGCAAGTACATACACACTCAAGCATGATTTATATATCATGTATTAAGTCATTCAAAATGAAGTGGTCGTCGGTAGTTATGTCGAAATGTCCGGGGTGTTACATTCCCCCCTTAAATTAGATTCGTCCTCGAATCTCATTTGGGGTTTGACTCTGAAATCCTCCTAAACCTGAGATTCTTTGATGCTGAGTAGCTTACCAATACGTACTCTGAGCTACATGTTGTTTCATAACTTGTCAACTACCAACTGACTGTATTCTCATCACCAAATCTACCTCATTATTTATATCATGATGTATCCTTATGGTTTTCCATACGCTATCATTCTATCATGGGACGATGTGATTTATATGCTGGAACTTATATGTCATGAACTATATAATAATCCATGCTTGCTAAATGTTGTGCCACCCTTCATTTCTTTCGTTATCCTTATTTCATTTCCTCTAATACCAATCAAGTAATAATGAACTTCGTCTCTCTGTCCTTTGAGCACACTTCAAAGTTCTTCATCTCTTGTTACAATGTAGACTCTTTAATGATCTCTCTAGTAAATAACCGAGATTTCTCTACTACTTTTTTTTTAAATTTACTGTGCAAACTTCTATATTAGTTATAATCCTCATTTATAGGAGCAAATATTGCCATTACTAACTCCCTTATAAGACTACATTACTTAAAATAGTATCATTGAGTCACGTTCTACCATACATAATCCTTAACTTATCTTACCTTGTTCTTAGTTTCTGGTATCACATTACTCCTACTTGTAAGAGTTAGTTTCTTTTTTTCTTGTCATTAATGCCTTATAATATTCCACCTACAGTATCTTCATCAATCAATCCGCACATATTCAATCATTGCTCCATTCACAACACCTTATTAATAACCTTAGAGATTTAACCCATTTCTTCTATTGAAATCGCTTGCCTACCGTTATTACTAACGACACTTAAAATCTACCCTGAAAACTTGTTTGTTATAAGTGATGGAGTTGGTGCTTAAAGTGTCAATCCGAATTGTATATTTTATTATTTATTAATAAAATAACTACATTTTTCATTTCATACCTCATTAATGGTATTGTCATTATGCGTATTAAATTGATGTATAGATATGCTAAGAATGACATCGACCATAAAATAGTCTTGACACTAGGTGTAAACTATTCTTAAAGTAAATATTCCTAGTCGTTGGTTTTGGAATACAGTCAAATTCCTATAACCTTGAAGACTAGCACATGTCGTATATTAGAATTGGAGTTCCAATGGTTTAACGCGATGTACCATGAGTTTTGGAAACTCGTATAGACATGTGGGTATTCGTTGGAGCCAATACTGAATGATTCACATGTGATTCCTAATAGTTGGAAGTACACACCACCGTCAATAGGAATCTCCTCGAGTCGAGTAGCATATGTAATCCTTTGACTATAGGATATCATTGATTTTATGTGAGATCCTCCACTCTTTGATGCCATGTATGTCAGACACCTTTCATGGTTTGACCTCTAGATGTTCGTTGGGTGTGGACCGATGCACTCAGCAATCAAGTGCGAAGCAAGATAGGATCTGTCGGCCCATATGTGTACCATTAGAGGTTTAGATATCCATGTGAGTTAAGTCACGATTGTTAAAGACTTTGGCCAAAGCCGATCACCTACGGTGGAACATATCAGTTGTAAAGAATCGTGGACATGTCGACATGAGATGTGCGCCTCAGAAACTTGATGGTATATTCTATGTTTCCTAAGCACAACTCGGATAGCCTATGACGGATGGATTGTTAAACATATGTGATGACCTCGACTTGTATAGTTCAGAAAGGTCGTTCGTGTTCTTCGCGAATTCGGAGGTGGCCGAATTGCGTACATATTAGCTAGGCTTATATGACGAACGTGTCTGAACTTAGAGAGTCCCATTATGAAGTGTACTCGTTGAGCACTTGGGTAGCCGATTATTTTTGATAAAAGATAATATTCGATATTATAATTATAACTAAGATAATCAAGTGTTATTGGATAACATTGATTATTTACTTTGACATAATTGGATTAATTCAATAATTACACAAGGGCTTAATTATAAAATCATAATTATCTCTACCATTTGAGGATATTATGGTAATTGTAAGTATGTAATAATAGGTGGTTTTGGCTTGATTTAATTGGATTAAATCAAGGTGGCAAACATATAACTAATCCATTTCCTAATCCTTGGCTTGATTTAATTGGATTAAATCAAAGTGGGAGACAATGGAGATTAGTCACACCTAATTATACATATTTGGACAAATTAGATTAAGCCCACTTAAAAGTTGATTACAATTTTTATTAATTAAAAATTACCTAAGTTTTGCTATAAATAGCAAGCTTTAGGAAGGTTTTAATTAAGAGTTGAAATACAAGCATAAGCCAATTCTTGAGAGATTAGCCTAACTTAGAGAAGTGTTTAGAGAAGCTTGTGAGGTATCTATAACATTTCATCTAGGAGAAATCAAGATTAAATCTTGAAGTCAAGCTTGCACACCTTGGAGGTTCTCCGACGATTTCAAAAAAGGAGAAGTAGATTGGATCTTGCATCAAGCTTACTAGGTAATGTTTGATCTTCTCCTAAGCTATGTTTATTTATGTATTAGATGCATGATCATATAGCTTAATGTTCAAATAAGGCTAATAAATTGTGTTAGGATGTTTTGGAAGTATAAACACAACATGTTTGTAATTAGGTCAAAGATGTTCGTAATGGACATGGAACAATTAATTAGAGTTTGGAACTCTTGATTAAAGCTTAGAGCTATGGCTACCATTCTAGAATCACTTGACCACCTTTGGGTGACCTAGAATTGTTCACGAGACATTTGTTATTGGGATTCTAATTTGGTTTTTGTAATGGATTAATAATTTACGCAAGTGCGTATTTAGAATAAATTTATATTTTTGTAAAAATATTTGATATTTTGAAAAACTTTATTTTTATTCTATAACATGTGTTAATGTTGGTTTTGAAATTAAAAATTAATTTGGGGTGTTTTTAAAGTGTTTAGGGAGAGCCGAAAGTGATTAGGGTAAAATACCCTAAACCTTTCAGCTCACTTTCGAGTGAGCTGAAAGGAGAGAAAGAAATTAAAAAAAAAAACAAAAAAACACAACAAAGCGCTGTTTGTGCGCTACAGTGCGCGCGCACAGTAGCACGCTCATATGCGCTGCCCGCGCGGTTTTTTTGTTGTCTCTCGTTCTGGAGCTTCCGGACTCCGATTCAGTCACGGTTTTTTCCTATACACTCAAATGGAATATAGTATTTCATTAAATAATTTAAATTTACATCCATACTTGATATCCATGAGTTAGACTCATTTCCGCTGCCCGGGGCACCTATCCGATCCTATGGGTTCCACAACTGCCCCAATAGAATAGTATCAGAGCAAAGGCTTAATAGTAATTTTAATTCAATTATGCATAAGACATATTGGATATGTATTGCATGTTTTAAATTAAAACTTTGACCTAATAAAGTTAGTGACTTGATTATCATAAATCTCCCGTGATTTGGTGATTACTTTATTTAAGTAATAGTATTAATAATGTTGGAGCATTATTGGATGGTCCGTCTTGTCAATACGGAGATGAATGAGTTCTTACTACTTATATCTGATATCGTCATTAGTGTGAGGGTATAAGTGCTCGAAACTTAGGTCACTCCGGTAAAACATTAGATATAGCGTGATCAGTTAACGTAGTCACCCAATATCGTCATTAGTGTGAGGGTGTACATATGAAGCTCATTAGTGCACATTGACAAGTATACACCTAGAACACGTCTTAATCCAATATCGTCATTAGTGTGAGGATAAGAAACAGTTCAGGACCAAACTAGGAGTCACATGAAGTGATTGACCTTGGAGGTCTACCTAATGAGTTTACAAAGGCCAATATCGTCATTAGTGTGAGGCTGGAGTAAATGTCATGGGATCCACTTCCCGCTATGAAATTTTGATAGTCAAATTTCCATTTTTCCATTAAGGGAGATTACGGAATTACGTAAAGTCATGGGAGGGCACTAATAGATTTAAATTTCCATAATCAATTAGTGTTATCACTTTTGAAATGAAAACTGTTATGCTAATACTCAAAAAATATTGTCTTGTAGATGGTTGCCACTAATCCATTGATGAAACTTTTGGATTCCTATAAGCTAAAAAGAGCCGAGAACTATTTAGAATGGGAAATGAACATACGCCTTGTCTTGGAGTATAAAAAGTTGACTTATGTCA
>SKCR01006965.1:0-24812 GCA_019454045.1 Zanthoxylum bungeanum
CCAATTAATGGACCTTTAAGTAATTGGGCCTAATGGGCAAAATTGGTTTCTGGCAATAAGGGTGATTCCTTAAATGGGCTTTGGTATTTGGGTTTGACCCATATTGACCAAAGTCCATGCCTTAAGAAATTAATTGAAAGCCCATTGGACTTTAAATTAAATTGACATTGATGTAATGGGCTTTGAGACCCGTAAAGATTAGATTTAGAATCTAAGTCGCTAAAGGTCATTAATAAAGTGTAATATTTAATTTGGAATTAAATAAAGAATTAGTATTAAATACAAATTGAATTGGATTTAATGTTGTAGTTTAATAAATTCAAGAATTCGTACTTGAGTACTTATTCGCAAAACGAGTTGACTCGCCGCAAATCAAATCGTTGTTTGAACATTGGATGGTCATTATTATCAGATTAATTAATTGGATTAGATTGATTGATAACATGCTTGTGTGAATACTTGGATGCGATGTATGAATAAGTATATCAGATGGATATTAGAGGAAGATTATTTCTTTTGTTAATCCTGAAATTAATGGCTCCCGCTTCGCTTCGCTCCGCTCTTTCCTACCCGCTTCGCTCTTTCCTACCCGCTTCGCTCTTTCCTACTAGATGTGTGAGGGCAATTTTGGAAATTGTTGTAATAAATTTAGAATTATTTAATTGGAGCTGCATGTCCAGCCTATTACCTATTGACTCTGTGTATTTCTTCTTCTCACCTATTCCCCTCAATGTAAATGAGGTTTCTTTAGAAGTGTTATGTAATCGTCGGTAGAAGTAATATTTGTGCTAGCAGGAGATGGAAAGGAAAAAGGAGACATTTGTTCTAGGAACAATATGTTAAATATCCATCCGCATATCATTATTATTTTATTTATACGCGCCTTATTATGTTTTAGAATGCATGTTTAAATGTAGTATGATGATGAGACCTTAACAAAGATAATAAATTGGTTGCCAATTTACGCGAAAAACCCTCACAAAATATTAAGCGGTTTTCCCTCCATTGAGTGATTTTTACTCGAGATCCAAGACTGGCACTGGTTTGTTAGCCAAAGTCAAGACCTTTGTCCTTCGTGGATGTGTTTGAATCATGAAGGCTTTGTTCCATATCGGTGTCTTGTCCAAGTTGTGATTTTTGTTGGCCAAAGTCAAGATCACTTCTTGTCCATCGACATCGATTACGAAGCTTTCCATGGTCAATGGTTCCGCTTAACTGGGATCACTAAGTTTGATTGTGCCAAAGCCAGTCTTAGTTCATTCAGAGGAAAAAGGTTATGGACTATATGGATATATTGGCATATATAAGATATATGTTTCGGACTTGGATGTCCACCTACTGGATCTAGGAATTGGATGAGATCCAATGAATTGAGTTAGAGATCTACCTAGTTAATATCATACAATTTGTTGGCCGAAGTCAAGATTGTGTGTGTTATTTAACGGATCCTAGCCACTAGGAAACAAGGTTTCCGAGTACTCCACAGAGGGTTAGAGGCTCGCCGAAAAATAGTGGGAGGGATAACTAAATTGCAATATTCGTTTAGTTACTTGCCATACGCGCTCATTTCAAATTTTTGTCGTTCGTACACTAATATATTAGTTGGACTAATAATTAATCGTGTTTTATTTAAACAGTTGGACTGTATTCAAACTATTTCATTTATAGTTGATTATATAATTGGATTATAGTAATCAATATATTTGAATTAACTAATTTCAATTAATAGTTGATTTTATAATTGGATTATAGTAATCAATATATTGAATTTAACCAATTAAAATTATATTGATTATATGTTGGACTATAGTAATCATTATAATAAATAGTACCTAAAATCGTTGATAAATAGTTGGACTATTAGAATCAAGATAAATGAAAGATTAGTGTTTAAAACATAATCCTGGGTTAAAATGTTTTTAAACGACTTTAATTTTCAAATTGGGAATGAAATCTCATGATAGTCCAGGGAAGGAGACCGAGAAGTTACTTTATTTGATATAGTAACGTCTCGAGCCTAAGCCCGGAGTTGAGCAAATAGTAGAACATGATATTTGGAATATTCATGTGATGATAACTTTAGTGCTTAATCCGTCATGCTTGCCAAATAGACTCATTAATTTCTTAATCATAACTAAGGATTAGATCCTTATAGTATGATATTGAAATTGAAGGATCTTCATAGATCTATTCTTAGATCTTAGAAGTACTAAATTGCAATAGTAAACTCTTGGATAGTTAATGGCTATACTCAAGGAGACAAAGCCAGAATTTGTAATAGGGCAAGAAGCGCAAGGCGCACCTTACTTCGACATTCCAGAAGACCAATGCTAGGCCGAAGGCTTATGGATGTGGAAAATGGCAAAGGCAAAATCATTATAATCTTCTAGGAAGACAAATGACATATCCCAAAATGTCTGCCTAAACTGTGGCAAACGGGGTCACTGGATTCGTGACTGCCGTATGGACAAGGCAGACATGAAGGAATTGAAGACGGGCAAGGTTCCGACTTCAAATATGTTTGTCATAAACATGTTCGCTACTAATATTAAATTTGGATTTTAGATACTGAGTGTGGTACATAAATATGTACTGATGTGCAGAATCTACTGACAAGCAGGATACTGACTTCAGATGAGATTGATCTGTGAGTCGGAAACGGGAGACAATCGTTGTTTTAACCATAGATACCTAAGTTTAGGAACTACCATTTGGGTGTGTACTTAAATTAAGAAACCGTAAAATGTAACTAGTTTGACTAGAAATATTATCTCTATATCAGTGTATAATCCGTTGCGGATATACCTTTATATTCTAGAACACTAAAGTGTTTTATTTTATAAAGATGATATTGAGATAAACACATTAGATGTGAATAACAGTATTTATATTTTGAATATAAATAAATCTCAAACGTATAACATGACAAACAAATAGCTCAAACTGAATTAATCAGTTGAGACTTATATGTGGCATTGTTTCTGGGACACAATTAACAAGACTCGTATATCCCACACTTTCGAAGAGTGGGACTAAGACGGATTTGATTCTATTCAAATAATGTCTACGAATCTAGTTTATTGGCAAAGTGCCTAAAAACACATTTTACTTGGTAGAAGTACAAGTGCCACTGATCTGTTAGCCCTCGTTCATAGTGACGTAAGTGGGCCCATGTCTAGTTAGGCTAGAAGTGGATATGAATATTTCGTGACCATTACGGATGTGGCATCGCGTTATGGTTATGTGTTTCTTTTGAAATACAAATCGGAAACTTTTGATGAATTCAAAGAATTTCGACACGAAATAGACAAACAGATCGGCTAAAGTATTAAACCATCACGGTTAGACCATGATGAAAATTCTTAAGCAATAAGTTTCTCAAATACTTGAAAGAGTATAGTTTCTTTCAATGAGGACTCCTCCCGGAACACGTCAGTTTGACGGTGTGTCTGAACGGAGAAACCAAATTTTGTTAGACATGATAAGGTTAATCATGAGTCGCTCTGAGCTATCATTTCCTTCATAGGATACGCATAAACAGTGCAAAACTTATTTTGAATAAGGTTCTATAAAAATCTATTTGACAGACTTCATATTAGATATGAACATGAAAGAAACTGGGTTTTCTCATTCCTGATGATTTGGGTATGCTAGGCATATGTTTGGATGATACCAAACTAGAACCCAAATCGGATAAAGTTCCTAAGTTGTGGGTTATCCTAGGGAAACCAAAGTATAGTACTTATACAACTCACAAGAGAACAATTTAATTGTTGCTCACCATGCGGTTTTCCTAAGAGGAATACCTATAAGCAGTGGTAAGTGGGAGGAAAGTAAAACTCAATGAAAATCGGAGTAATACTATTCCAGGCACCGATTCCTTAACGGAACACAAATAGTTCATCAAGGATGAAACTATACCAATAATCTTCGAATACACAAGAACCGCGATAGTCGGAGAGAGTTATAAAACAACCTGGGGTATGGGTTTCTGATCTCACCTCGTAAAGATGTCAATCTTATTGAGGAATACGAACTGACTACGTATGAGGAAGTGATACAAGGTATCGACTCTCTATTATGGCAAAGTGCCATGATGTCCGAAATGGATTCCATGTATATCAACTAAGTTTGGATACTAGTTGATGTATCGCAAGGCATTCCATACATGGAAGGCAACATACCACGTACTAAGCTAGGCTTGTAGCGAAAAGGTATCGTAATCAACATTGTGTCGATTACAACGAAACCTTTTACCTGTTGCTATAGATAAATCCATTTGGATAATGCTTGCTTATGCTGCATATTTCATTTATGAAATATGTCAGCTGAATGCCAAAACCGCTTTCCTTAACGGAAACCTTTTGGAGGATGTTTACAACATCCTGACGGTTTTGTCGTACCAAAACTAGCAAACAAGGTTTGCAGGTTATTCGATCCATGTATGGATTGAAGCAAGCATTGAGTTCTTGGAACTATATCGTTTTGATGTAATCATAATGGTGTATGATTTAATTCAAAACGAATATGATTCATGTGTATATAAGAAGGTTAGTGGGAGCGTACTAACAATGAATGTCCTAAATAATGATGATATATCATTTCTTGGAAATGATATTCCCATAATACAATCGGTGAAAGCTTGGCTTTCACGAAAATTCTCCGTAGAATTCTTTGGAGAGACAACATTTATTCTAGGAATATGATCTACTGGGATAGATCTAAAGTTGTTAACATTCTCCGAGAACTCGTACATTGATATAAATGTACGCGACCTGGTGTCTCATATGCTTAGAGCATATGGAGTCACAATCAGGCCAATCCAAGTGATAGTCACTGGATTGATGTTAAGAACATCCTTTAGTATCTTAGATGAACTAAGGATGCGTTCTTAGACTATGGAGAAGGAGAACTTGAAGTGACTGGGTTCACTGCTGCAAGTTTCCTAACCGATAAAAAATGACTATTAGTCGTGGTAACGGTACTATAAAGTTTGAATAACAGAACAGTGAGCTGGAAATCTTCCAAGTAAGATACTATGCCGAATAAACAATAAAAGTGGATTATTACTGCAGCTGAGGCAGCAGTAGAAGCCTTCTGGATTGATAATAATCCTAATCAGATTAGGAGTAGTTCTGTTAGCAGCTGAGCTAGGCTACATCACAGGCTAAAGAATTAATGGTCTCATCAACGATCCAGATATATACTTCAAATATTAATCTGATTCGTTTGGATCATACATCGTGGCGATGTGATGATCGAATAAATCGGATCAGATGATAATCATGCAAATCCGCTGACGAAAGTATTTTCTCAGCAGAAATTTGAGCGAACCGTACATAGTTCGGATGTAGGACACTTGAGTGATTGGCTATAGGCCAAGTGGGAGATTGTTGGACAATTATGACCCATAGCATCACTTTTTGTACAGATCATGGTGTTGTTGTAAAAATTAACTATGTGACAAAGGAAATTGTCATTTTATCATTTGTAATTAGATTACCAAGATGTATAAATGATAGAAGGTCCATATGATTAGTTCCGGATTGAGATGATATGAGACAGTATCAATCCACGAAGGTTTAATCATTAAATATCCCTAGTCAGAGTATTATCGAGATTGGACATCGATAATACGTAAAAGACTAGTATTACACTTGTGCGCGTTGTGGGAGCATAACATCATAGTTCTCATATAGACCCCTCGAAATTCCATTGGTAGTATGACTATGTGTCTATGGAAGTCCGAATCAGGGTAGGTGTATTTGGTCTTAACATGAGACTTGCACCGCTAATACTTGCGACAATCATATACTTTGGTTTTGGTCGTCCGGGGCTTTAACAGGTTCTATGTACGCCTCTTCTGGGTATATTGAGAATCGTAGTGTATTGGGTGTGATGTCAAGACGGAAGTATCACTCCAGTCATAGTGGAGATGATGGTCACGTAGGATACAGAACCGGTGCTCTTTTATGCTGCAGCTATCGGGATAATATGACTAGGTCATGATTATCCGATTATAGAGACTAGTTACTAGAGATCCGATATGTGCTTCGTACGGGGCAGTCACGATTCCAGCCCCATGCCTAGCACGTGACATCTGATGCTGGATCGTAATACGCAATACTACGTATATTACACATGATATAGATCATATATTCCAGTAAGAATATTTCTGGAGAATTGGCTAGGCACGGTGCTTTGCTAGAAGCCAACCATGTCTTGTAAATCGGTAAAAACGTAGTACTAGGTACGTACGTGTTCGGATAGTCCGACGACCGGATTTACTGCCAACATATCCGGGGATCTCATGGGTCGCTTCTCGAAGATTCACCGATGACGTATGACTCGCACTTTATTAATCTGAGATTAATTGTAAGAGAGAGAAAATTAATCTAGGATTAATTACAGAGATATTTTATTTGGGATAAAATAGTAATTAAAGAGAGAGAACGATTAATTTGGAATTAATCGATAAAATAATATATTCGATATATTATACGAAATTGGATTTCGACGCGGAATTAAAATTAGATTTTAATTCGGGCGAACGAGTTAATTTAGAATTAATTCGTTAGCGACGTGAATAGTAATTTTGCTAGGCATAATTATTTAATTACGTCGCAACAGAAATTTTGTTAATTCGGAATTAGCGAACCTGAGCCCGGAAGTGTTTGCGGGCGCACTCGCATTACGAATTTAAGTGCGGCCCCACAAGTCACATCAAGCGTCACATCACTCGTCATTCAAGTGATGGATGTCTTGTCACTTTGAGTGATTGACAACCAGTCACTATTCATTGATTGATGTAAGTGGTTATATGGCTTTATTGCTTGTACTTTTGGAATTTGAATTTGTGTATTAGGTTTTTTGAAAAACTAAATACACAAACTAATCTCATCTTCCTCACATCTTCTCTCTCTCTCACGGTCAAGGGCCATATTTTCTTCTTTCTCCAATTTTTGGCTAGGCCGAAAATAACAAGTAGTGAAAAGGAGAATTTGTGGCAATTTTTCCTATGCTAGCACATGAAGGGTCATCCAAAGGTGATAGGGAAACCTATTTGTGAGCATGGAATCACCATTTGAAAGCTTGGAGCTTGGAGCATCAATGGAGGTGGTGGCCGAATTTTGGAGCACAAAATGGAGCAAATGCAGTGAGCCACCTTGGAGGAAAGCTTGAAGTTTTTATTGTTCCTCGCATCGCCAAATCCGATCAATGTAAGTATGATTCCGCCATATTTCATTGTTGTATTCACACATGATTTCTTGCTTGAATTGATCCTTGGGACTTAATAGAACCCAACATATCTCTGTATCTAGTTTAACCTGTTGCGGGTATACCTTTATGTTCATGAACACTAAGTGTTTTGTTTATAAAGATGATATTGAGATATACACATTAGATGTGAATAACAGTATTTATATTTAGAATATAAATGAATTTCAAACATATAATATGACAAACAAAAAGCTCAAACTTTATAAATCTGTTGAGACTTCTAAGTGGCTTTGTTGTCTGGGACACATTAAACAAGACTCGTATATCCACACTTTCGAAGAGTGGATACTAGGGCGGATTTGATTCTAATTCAAATGATGTCTACGAATCTAGTTTATTAGGCAAAGTGCCTAAGACATCTTTTACTTGGTAAAAGTGCAAGTGCCACCGATTTGTTAGCCCTCGTTCATAGTGACGTAAGTGGGCCCATATCTAGCTATGCTAGAGGTGGATATAAATATTTTGTAATCTTTACGGATGTGGCATCGCGTTACGGTTATGTGTATCTTATGAAACACAAGTCAGAAACTTTTGAGTAATTCAAAGAGTTTCGACACGAAGTAAGAAAATAGACCGGTAAAAGTATTAAAAACATTACGGTATAGTGTAAAATACTTAAACATATGAGTTTCAAGATTACTTGAAAGAGTATAGTATTCTTTCACAGTGGACTCCTCCCGGGACACCTCAATTTGACGGTGTGTCCGAACAGAGAAACCGAACTTTGTTGGACATGGTAAGGTTAATGATGAGTCACTCTGAGCTACCAATTTCCTTCACAGGATATGCATTAAACAGTGCATTACTTATTTTGAATAAGGTTCAATGTAAATCTGTTAGACATACTTCATATTAGATATGAAAATGAAAGAAACCAGGTTTCTCATTCCTGAAGATTTGGGAATTCTGGGCATACACTTAATGTTTGGATGATACCAAACTCGAACCCAAATCGAATAATTGCCTATTTTTAGGTTGTCATAGGGAAACCAAAGTATAGTACTTATACAACTCACAAGAGCAATGTAATTGTTGCTCTCCATGCGGTTTTCCTAAGAGGAATATATGCAGTGGTAAGTGGGAGGAAAGTAAAACTCGATGAAAATCAGAGTAATACTATTCCAGGCACCGAATCCTCACGGAACACCAACAGTTCATTAGGGATGAAACTGTACCAATAATCTTCGAATACACAAGAACCACGTAGGTCAGAGAGATTCAGAAAACAATCTGGAAGGTATGGGTTTCTGATCTCACCTCATATAGATATCAATCTTATTGAGGAAGACTAACCGGCTACGTATGAGGAAGTGATACAAGGTATCGACTCCTTTTATGGCAAGTACCATAAAGTCCGAAATGGATTCCATGTATACCAACTAAGTTTGGACACTGGTTGATATACCAGAAGGCATTGTGCCTATTGGTAGCAAATGGGTCTTCATGGTGAAGACAAACATTGATAGCAACATACAAACGTACAAAGCTAGGCTTATAGCGAAAGGGTATCGTCAACGACATAGTGTCGACTACGACGAAACTTTTTCACTTGTTGCCATGATTAAATCCATTTGGATAATGCTTGCTAAAGTTGCATATTTCATTTATGAAATATGGCACATGGACGTCAAAATCGCTTTCCTTAAACGGAAACCTTTTGGAGGATGTTTATATACATCCTGACGGTTTTATCGGGCTAAAACATGCAAACAAGGTTTACAAGTTAAATCAATCCATTTATGGATTGAAGCAAGCATATGGTTCTTGGAACCAATGTTTTGATAAGATCATAATGGTATATGATTTCGTTCAAAACGAATATGATTCTTGTGTATATAAGAAGGTTAATGGGAGCGCACTGACAATGAATGTCCTATAAGTTGATGATGTATTGCTTCTTAGAAATAACATTCCCATAATATAATCGGTGAAAGCTTGGCTTTCATTAAAATTCTCCATGGTATACCTGGGAGAAGCAGACTTTATTATAGGAATAAAGATCTACTGGGATAGATCTAGAAAGCTGCTGACAACCCTCCCAGAGCTCGTACGTTTTTTGAAATGTATGTGACCTGATGTCACATATGCTTTGAACATATGTAGACGCTATAAGACTGATCCAGGTGATGGTCACTAGATTGATGTAAAGAACATCCTTGAGTTTCTTGGATGAACTAAGGATGCTTTCTGGGAATATTGGGAAAGGAGAACTTGCAGTGACTAGGTTCACCGCTACAAGTTTTCAAACCGACAAAGACGACTTTAAGTCATAATAAGGGTACATATTTAGTTTGAATAATGGAACAGTGATCTGGAAATCTTCCAAAGATAATGTTGTCAAATAAATAATAAAAGCGGAACATTGCTGCAGCTGAGGCACCAAAATAAGCATTTTTGGATCTATATAATCCTAATTGGATTAGGTATAATTCTGTTAGAAGCTGAGCTGGCCTACATCACAGGCTAAGGAACCGTGGTCTCATCAACGATCCAAGTATATACTTCGAATATTTCATCCGATTCGTCGGATCATACATCGTGGCGATGTGATGATCGAATAAAAACGCATCAGATGATAAAATTGTAAATCCGCTGACGAAAGCTATTTCTCAGCAGAAGTTTGAGCGACCCGTACATAGTTCAGGTGTAGGACACTTGAATGATTAGCTATAGGCCAAATGGGAGATTGTTGGACAATTATGACCCATAGCATCACTATTTGTACAGAACATGGCGTTGTTGTACAAATTAACTATGTGACAAAGGAAATTGCTCTTTTATCATTTGTAATTAGATTACCAAGATATATAAATGATAAAAGTCCATATGATTAGTACCAGATTAATAAGATATGAGACAATATTAATCCACTAAGGTTTAATCATTAAATATCCCTAGTCGTAGTATTATCGAGACTGGACATCGATAATGTGGAATAGACTAGTATTACACTTGTGCGTGTTTCTCATATATTTGGGTATTGGATACTCATGCAAGTGTAATAGGAGGTTCTGTTTACCGATGGTAGGGAAACAACTTCGCTCTGGATAGACCCCTCAGAATCCCATTGGTGGTATGACTATGTGTCTATGGGAATCCGAGTCAGGGTAGGTGTATTTGGTCTTAACCTGAGACTTGCATCGCTAATACTTGGGACAATCAGTATACTTTGGTTTTGGTCGTCTGGGGCTTTAACAGGTTCTGTGTACGCCTCTTCTATGTATACTGAGAATCGTAGTGTATTGGGTGTGATGTCAAGATGGAAGTATCACTTCAGTCATATGGAGATGATGATCACGTAGGATACGGAACTAGTACTCTTAAGTACTGCAGTCATCGGGATAATACGACTAGGTCATGATTATCCGATTATAGAGACTACTTACTAGAGATCCGATATATGCTTCGTACGGGGCAGACACAATTCCAGCCCTAGGCCTAGCATGTGATATCGATACTGGATCATAATACGCAATACTACGTATACTATGCCTGACAAAGATTATATATTCCTTAAAAGAATATTTCTGGAGAATTGGGTAGGCACGACGCTTTACTAGAAGCCAACCATGTCTTGTAAATCGGTAAGAACGTGGTACGAGGTACGCACGTGTTCGGATAATCCAACGATCGGATTTACTGCCAACATATCCAGGGATCTCATGGGTCGCTTCCCGAAGATTCAGCGATGACGTATGACTCGAACAGAATTAATCTGGGATTAATTATGAGAGAGAGAAAATTAATCTAGGATTAATTACGGTAAGAATTTATCTGGGATAAAATTCGATTTGAAGAGAGAGAACGATTAATTTGGAATTAATCGATTAAATAATATATTCGATATATTAAATGAAATTAGATTTCATAACGGAATTGAAATTGGATTTTAATTCGAGTGAACGAATTAATTTAGAATTAATTCGCAAGCGACTTTAATAGTAATTTTGCTAGGCATAATTATTTAATTAAATTTGATTTAATTAAGTCGCAACGGAAAATTCGTTAATTCGGAATTAACGAATCCAAGCCCGGAATGTGTTTTACGGGCCCACTCGGATTTTGAATCGAGTGGGGCCCACCTCAAGTCACATCACTAGTCAACCTCATCACTTTTTGGTGATGGAAGTTGTTGGTTGATTTTGGCTTGTAAAACACACTTTCATTATTTAATTATGAAAAGGTGAAAGACATCTACCAACTTGGATTTGGTATTAGGTCTTTTTGATTTTTGAAAATCATTTACACTTTCAAATTTTTCTCTCTTTTTGCCTCAAAACCGTGAATGCATCTCCCTCTCTTCTCTTTGCACATTGCCGAGAGTTGCTCTTGGTTATAAGGAAATTTTGTAGCAAATTTTCCTAAGCTAGGACTTAAAGGAGTCATACAAAGGTGATAGGGAAACAATCCATAGAGTTTGGAATTCTTAATTCAAAGCTTGAAGCTCAACCATACAATCAAAGAGGAGCTTGGAGCACTACACAAAGGAGCAAAATTTTTGTTATCTACACATCCATATAGCCGATCAAAGTGAGTATCATTTCCACAACTTACTTTGTTAATTCACACAAATTTTATGCTTAATAGATCATTGGCATGTTCTTAGAGAACCCAACAGTTCATAGGTTTTTAACCATGTTTATAGACTTTTCGTTCATGTTATAGTTATGTTTAATGTTTGAGGTTGTGGTACATGATTTACAGTATAAGTTTCAAGATCTACGCTTCATGTTTCATGATCTCCAGTATGTGTCCACAACCTTTATGTCTTCGAGAATCTAAATTGTAGATGAGGTTATTTATGCAAATCATGTACCTTTATGTTTTATTTTCATTTTCAGCATTCATTCACTAGATCGTTCATACGACTTACTTCTCCATTTTCAGTTTTGCATTGTAAGATTTCCTGTATGCAGAGGATAAAATTTGGAGAGGATAGACACCAACCGTGGTCATTAGGATCAATCTATGGGTTCATAGTGTTAGGGGTCCGTAAATTTATATATTTGCCAAGTAAGGCTACGAGGTCGAGTTATGTATGCATGTATATAACATGATGTATAAAGTATGTTTTCATGTAATTCACGTGCATTATATAGCAGTCTTGAATGCATTCAGAATAGATAGTTCAGTTACGAATCATGACACGTCATAGATGTTCACTTCATGAGGCTCAAGGTGATGGTAAATATGTCTCATGCCGGTCGTGTCTTGGGTAAAGTGGGATGTGACTTCGATTTATATCCACTCACTAAATATTCCAAAATACTCACCCTCAATACACCAGATTTGTTTTTGTAGGATTCCCGGAGGACGAGCTCGAGGAACTTGATATTGTCTTGCAGTCACTCGGGTGTCATGAGTCCATACATTTGGGTACATTGAGCATTGTACAATCATGTTTAGGTTTTGTGAAGTTATGTATAAGTTGTATGTAATTGACTCGGTATATTTTGATATAACAAGAAAATGTATGTAAATGATTTTCATATTTATGTTACAGACCATATGTGTGTTATGATATGATGTGTAATGAGTACAATAATTGCATATAGATTGTCAAAAAGAGGGTGAGAGTGATAAGGTGACCTATATCTTACCAATAATATCTCCGGATCGGGGATATTACACGTGTGCCATTGCTCGACTTGTTTGGCTACCTCTATGTTTGGGCTTGTATCTCAGTGGTATTCATTCGAGGGCATGAGTTGGGGCCTTCACAAACTTAAAAGTCTCACTATGGATATGCGGGTAGATTGAGAGATGTGAGAGTAGATCTTTGAACTCATGTTGGGCCAAAATCTGGATTACAATGCAAATGAATGTATTCTGTGTATTCCATTATATTTTATATCTTATATAATTATGTGTGAAGAAAAGACGTGTTGTCGATTTCAAACGATAGATGTCAAAAAGACAACGGAGCAAGTGCAGTGAAGCAACCAAAGCTCATCACAATTATTATTATACACCAATATATAATTGAATAAATAAATACCCATTAAAAGATTAAAAAAAATATCTACTGATCTGCTTGCGGTTTTATTTATTAGCCATAAGATTAGTAGTACGTTCCAGACCCTATTTTATTTTTATTGAAGTGAAAGTCGAACTTTTCTACTGATTTGAATCTGGCAAGGTTTCTAGTTCTGGCCTCTGGGTCTCAACCAGAACTCTAATAGCTGTTTTTGAGTCGTCGGACTCAGTGAACTCAGTTTAGGGAGTTCAGTTTAAGAGGCAAGTGTTTGGACGGTTGTTGAAAAAACAATTTAAAAATTGCTTTTTTGTTATAAAAGCACTTATTTTGGCAAAATTATATAAAGCTTTGAGAATCTTCTTGTCTGCACCTAAAGATTCTATAATTTTTTCATCCCAGAAGCCAGATCATTTTGTACTACTCTTTGTAGATTAGTTAAAGCTTTTCCTCTGAAAAGCTAGCTTTTAAAAGTTGTGTATGCTTTAAATTCACTACCTCTTTTTCTCAAGAAGGGCTCCTTTTGCTTTGACTCTTTTGGCTTTCGGAGTATCAACAGGTGAGCGATCTAAGAGATCTGAATTTTCTACATGTTGATCATTGATACTGTTGATATGTGGATGGGAATATGCTTGTATTAGTAATCTAGTGCATCTGTTGATATGATACTGTGGCTATTGCTTTCACTGTTATGGTTGGTTGATAGATTGAGACTAATTATTTTTATTTGAGTTAATTGGATCTGTGTTGATGATGTGAGATGGTTGATTTGTGATCTGGGATCTTCTTTTCTTACAGGTTAGTTTGAGCATTGAGGAGTGAGTTCAATCCATTAGCGAAAAAATGAACGGAGCTGCTCTTGTAGCCATTGCTGCTACTATTGGTAACTTCTTGCAAGGATGGGACAATGCAACAATTGCTGGTACCTAATTCACTACAGATTTAGTTTGTTATTTTTTTGTTAATTCTTCAATTTATTGATGGTGGGGTGCTTCTTTTTTCTCTATCAACCACTTTTGTTGTTTTTGCCCCCTGGGATTAGAACCTTTTAGATCAGTTTATAATGTTGGAAATGTTGCACAAATTGCACTTCGATATTTTTGTTTCTTTGATTTCAGGGGCTATTGTTTACATCAAGAAGGACCTAAACTTGGGTACTACTGTAGAAGGTCTTGTTGTGGCAATGTCACTTATTGGAGCCACAGCTATTACGACATGCTCGGGACCCATATCAGATTGGCTTGGACGGCGTCCAATGCTCATAATCTCATCAGTCCTCTATTTTGTTAGTGGTTTGGTAATGTTCTGGTCGCCAAATGTTTATGTCCTATGTATAGCGAGACTGTTAGATGGATTTGGAATTGGTCTGGCGGTTACTCTTGTCCCGCTCTATGTATCTGAGACCGCCCCATCAGAAATAAGGGGACAGTTAAATACTCTTCCACAATTCACCGGTTCGGGTGGCATGTTTCTGTCATATTGTATGGTTTTTGGGATGTCATTGTTGGCCTCACCTAGTTGGAGGTTAATGCTTGGGGTTCTTTCAATTCCCTCTCTTGTCTATTTTGTATTTGCGGTATTTTTCTTGCCCGAATCTCCTCGGTGGCTTGTGAGTAAAGGAAAGATGCTTGAGGCAAAACAGGT
Organism: Zanthoxylum bungeanum; assembly: GCA_019454045.1. NCBI lineage: Eukaryota > Viridiplantae > Streptophyta > Magnoliopsida > Sapindales > Rutaceae > Zanthoxylum > Zanthoxylum bungeanum. The sequence goes on from SKCR01006965.1 coordinate 14,900, forward strand.
CTTGCAGAGATTACGTGGCAGGGAAGATGTTTCAGGTTCGATTTTGATCAGGGTCTTTTTCTTTTCTTTTCCTTATATATATATAATTATATTCTTTTGAGTTTTGGTTTACCCTAGAAAGCAGTCTCCTTGCTTATCCACATGGATAAATTGATCCTTGCCTTCAGTGTTTGGTGGTGTGCATTATTTTCTTGAATCAATTTCTGATAAATACTACATGTACACCGGAGAGTTAACTCTTTTTTATTTTTTTTCAAGTAAGATTTACTATTTGCAAGACTAGCATAATGAGAAGTCACTCTCCTAGATCCAGAGTTCTGAAAGAATGTCTTTTTTTGAAAATCAGATTTACGTTTCCAAAAAGCTCAGTATCAACTTTAGTTACATTTATTGGAAGTACATAATATTGCCATTAAAATTTTCTTAAAAAATGTTGAAGCTTATGGATCATCATTTGTTGATCAGATCCATGTAAATGCATCAAACCAGCGATGTTCGTTGTACTACTTTAAGCAGTTGACATTCTACTATTATGGCTTCTCAATTGATTTTGTATATGCACTGAATGGCAAGATACTGAAATAAGGAAAAAGTCGGCAGATATTGACCTTTATTATTGTGGCTTAGTAATGCCATGGCAGTTGAAAATGTTTACACCTCTGCTATCTTTCTTCATTTAATTGACTATTTTATCATGTTGATATTGCTAAAGTTTCTTTAATCCGTAGGTGAGATGGCCTTGCTGGTTGAAGGTCTTGGAATTGGTGGTGAAACATCTATAGAAGAGTACATAATAGGCCCGGGTGATGAACTTGCTGATGGTGAAGAACCTACTGACGAGAAAGACAAAATCAGGTTATATGGACCTGAAGAGGGTCTCTCATGGGTTGCCAAACCTGTCACAGGACAGAGTTCTCTGGCACTAGTCTCTCGCCAGGGTAGCCTAGCAAACCAAAGTGTCCCACTCATGGACCCTCTTGTGACTCTATTTGGAAGTGTCCATGAAAAGCTTCCGGAATCAGGAAGTATGCGAAGTACGCTTTTTCCAACCTTCGGAAGTATGTTTAGTACAGCAGAGCCTCATGTTAAACATGAGCATTGGGATGAAGAGAGCCTACAGAGGGAAGGAGAGGACTACACATCAGAGGTTGATGGGGCAGACTCCGATGACAATTTGCATAGTCCATTAATCTCTCGCCAGACAACTAGCTTGGAGAAGGATATGGCTGCCCCAGCTTCCCATGGCAGTATTTTGAGCATGAGACGTCATAGCAGTCTCGTGCAAGGATCTGGGGAGGCAGTTGGTAGTACAGGCATTGGTGGTGGTTGGCAATTGGCATGGAAATGGACTGAGAGAGAAGGCGAGGATGGAAAGAAGGAAGGAGGATTCAAAAGGATTTATTTGCATCAGGAAGGAGTTCCAGGATCCCGACGTGGATCTCTTGTTTCACTTCCTGGTCATGATGTGCCTGAAGAAGGTGAGTATATCCAGGCTGCTGCTCTGGTAAGCCAGCCTGCTCTATACTCCAAGGAGCTTATGGATCAGCATCCAGTTGGACCTGCAATGGTTCATCCTGCTGAAACTGCTTCAAAGGGACCTCGTTTGGCCGCTCTTCTTGATCCTGGAGTCAAGCGTGCTTTGTTTGTTGGAGTTGGAATCCAGATACTACAGCAGGTAGGCAATTGTTTTCTTCATTAATTGCTCTACTTTTTCTCCCGTTGAATTAAAATGAAAACAGTGATCCTCTTTGCAAAATTTTAATACATGCACATGGTTTTAGTTGTATTTCCTTTTCATCCTCATTTTGAACATTTTACTTCCGGAAGATCAAAATGACAACAGATTGCGTGACCTACCTTATAGAAGGTAGTATGTACAGCTACTTCCTTCTTTTTATCCATTTTGGCCTTGTTCTTCTTCAAATAATACTTCAGAACTACAAAACTTTTGTCAGACCACTTTTACTCATTTCATTTTGCCCGTTGGATTGATAATATGGTGATCCATTCTTCAAATGTATGTGCAGTTTTCTGGCATCAATGGGGTCCTTTACTACACTCCTCAAATCCTAGAACAAGCAGGTGTTGATGTTCTTCTTTCAAACTTGGGTATTAGCTCGGAATCTGCATCATTCCTTATCAGTGCTTTCACAACCTTTCTGATGCTTCCCTGCATAGGGGTGGCCATGAAGCTCATGGACGTAGCAGGCAGAAGGTGATTTATTTCTCTATACATCTCTTTTTTTCTAGTAATTCTGGTCCCGTCTTTTATTCCCGGCGGGGGGTTTACTGTGTCTATATATTTATCTGTAGGACACCGTCTGTTTTTATGTTAATGCGTCCTTTTGGTTTCATTATAGTTAAATATATATATATTAGTAATTAAATTCTCATGATCTGATTTAATATTTTCAAAAGTGTTTCTTGAATACTATCTTGTAAGGCATCTAGCTACCTTCCTACACGAAACGAAAAAAGCCTATTTATTGATAGGTTTGAAAATTATCATCTTATCCTGAAAGTTCTATTTTAGTATCACTTGGGATAGAATTGATCTGTACTTCAATCTATGAAAAATGCATATTCTGATTTTCATCAGCTTATAAACATCAAGCTCTTTGCTTCTTATGCATCCAACTTGTCATCTTAAATATTGAAATTGGAAACTGTTTGAATTTTGTCATATGTAACTCTACAAAAGCCGATGGAAATATATTTCAGCTCTATGTAGTTCCGTTTTGAAAATACTTTATCTTCTTCTATCATAAGGGTAATTTTTACTTTTATGCTTCCCTTGTTGAATTAATTAACCCCATTTTGCAGGAAGCTGCTGCTCACCACAATCCCTGTGCTGATAGTGGCACTCATCATTCTTGTCATTAGTGAAACTGTGCAATTCATTAGCCCAGTTATAAAAGCAGGGATCTCAACAGTTTGTGTTATTATCTATTTCTGCTGCTTTGTTGCGGCTTATGGACCAATTCCAAATATTCTCTGTGCAGAGATCTTCCCAACAACAGTCCGTGGCCTCTGTATTGCCATTTGTGCTTTGGCTTTCTGGATTTGTGATATCATTGTCACCTACACACTGCCTGTGATGCTTAGTTCAATAGGGCTAGCTGGTGTCTTCAGTGTTTATGCTGTGGTGTGTTTCATCTCCTGGGTTTTCGTCTTCTTGAAAGTACCCGAAACCAAAGGCATGCCTCTAGAAGTCATCAGTGAATTCTTTGCTATTGGGGCAAGGCAAGCCGCCAAGGTAGACTAATCGAAAACTGAGAGTGGCTTTTCAATTCTTCTGTAGCATTAGCTCCTATTTTGAGTGGGAGATTTTTTTGCACTGTTACTGCAATGGGAATCAGGATATTCTAATTAAAATAGGTTATGATTTTCTTTTTTCTACTAAATGCGTTTTAGGATTATGTTGTTAATATTGTTTTTGAAAATGGAGATTGTTGGTTCTCTTACTGCCCATTTGCCCTACACCTACTATTGATTTATGAAATATATGATAAGTGATTACTGGAGCTCTCAGTACCATATTTGTAATGGTTTCTCATCCTCTTTTTTGGACCATTCAAGTCCATGCCGCATTGTTCTTTATCTAAGCCAAAGAAAACGGGGTAGAATGTTCTCTGGATCCCTTTAGATTTTTATAATTACTAATTAGGTTCGTGATTTTGCTATAATTACCCATTTATGGTTCCTATTGTTTTAATAGTACTAATATATATATATATATATATAATGCAATGATTATTTTGTACTGTTAACACAATAGGGGATTTGATCGTAATTAAGAAAACAATCAGGTACATAATGGATAATTTTTTCAAAAAAAAAAAAAAAAGGGATCATAGGGCAATTACATAGAAAACTAATATCAACAACAATAGTTCTGGTTAGTTTCTCCGGATTCTCCCATTTTGAAGCTAGAGTGGCCAAGGCATCTGTCATTTGATTCTTTCTCTAGGAAGATGTCGGAATGTACACTTTGGGATATTCTATATCAAAGTCTTGAGGTGAAATAAGTATGGCCTTAGCCTTTCTTCCTTAAGCTCTCCTCGTATCTGACGAATTATCAATAATGAATCCTTGAAAATTTGTACGTCTTCTACTCCCAATACCGTCAATGCTTCTAATCCAAATGTATACGCCTCATACTCAGCCACGTTGTTGGTTACCGTGAAGGTTAACCTCCTAGCCATAGGTAAAATTTCTCCGTCCGAGATTACTAGTAAGACTCTAATGCCCTCTCCTTTGCAGTTTACGACCCCATCAAAGTACACCTTCCATCCTTGAATAATTATGGCCTTTATTCAAATTCATATTTCTCTCCTTCAATAGGTTGTTGTGTTAAGAATTCGGCCACAACGCGCCCTTTGATTACTTTCTTGGTGATGTACTCCATATCGAACTCGGTTAACAACACCGACCATCTTCCTAACTTCCCAACCAGGGAGGGTGCTATTTGGAGGTACTGTAGCGAGTTCTCCTTAGTGACTACCTGTATCTTGTAGGATTGGAAATAATGTCGTAACTTCCTAGAGGCCCATACCACTGCCAAAAAGATCTTCTATACTTCTGGGTAGCATATCTCATAGGGTAACATCTTCCTGAGTAACTTGAAGGTCGGTTCACATACTGACGTCATATCGCTTGGCGATGAACCGACCGATGTATTATATTTTTCCAAAAACGCTCTTACTTCATTCTCTATCTTGGGCGGGGGCATCTTTGTTATTGCCATGACCTTTCCTGGATTCACTTCTATTCCCCAGCGCCTACCACATGTCCTTACAAGTTTTCGGACGTGACCCCAAACACGCATTTCTTGGGGTTGAGCCCGAGATTGTACTTATTTATTCTTTGAAGGAATTTTTCTAATGCAGCGAAGTGTCATTCTCTAGTTTCTGACTTGACCATCACGACATCTACGTACACCTTAACCTCTTATGCATCAAGTCGTGGAATAAGGTAGTGGTCATCCTTTGATAAGTAGCCCTAGTATTTTTTAGTCTAAAGGGCATTACTTTGTAGCAATAGGTCCCCCACTCTGTGAGGAAAGCTATTTTATGCTTATCCTCTCCCGCCATGAATATCTGGTTGTATCCAGAAAACCCATCTATGAAAGAATACATGGTTGAAAAATTCGCGTTGTCCACCAAGATATCTATTTGTTGTAAAGGAAAATTATCTTTCAGGCAAGCCTTATTGAGGTCTCTATAGTCTACACAAATTCTGACTCTTCCATATTTCTTCGAAACCGGTACAATGTTAGCCAGCCACTCTGGATATTGAACTACTTCTAGGATCCCTACTTCTATCTGTTTCTTCATTTCTTCCCTAATTTTTTCCGCCCATTCTGGCCTCATCCTTCGAAGTTTTTGCTTTACGGGTTTCATGTTTGGGTATGTCGGTATCATATGTTGTCTACTCACAGCATGTCTTCATAAGACCGGGCAAATACTTTTGCATATTTTCTTAACAAGCTCTCTAATTCTTTCCTCTCCTCAAGGGTAGCCTCACTTGCAATTAATATATTCTTTTGGTTTTCACATGTTCCGAGATTAAATGCATATTTTTTAGTTGAATTAATATCAAATATGCTCGTGTCATAAATGTTATGTATGCCAAAAGACAAAATATCAGGCAAGTAAGCAAAATTATTCATTTTATTGATTTTCAATGCAGAGTTATAATAAAAAAACTCGGGTACATAGATGTCTTCATATTTCTCTTCCTATTTGACTGCAACGGGGTCCTCCAGCTTCAACTATTCCAATTTAAGCAGCTCATCTTCCCATTTTGTTTCCTGTCCGATCCTTGGTCCTGCCCCTTTGCTCTTATCTTCCTTCTCTCCTTATATTATCAAATTTCCTTCCTAATCATTCACATCAGCGAAGATTTCGAAGCCTGGTACAGTTATACCATTGAATTCGTATGGCTCGGGAGCCACATGATATTTCGCCTTCACAAAATAGTACTCCAACCTATTTCCTTTCTTATTTTATTTCACTTATTCCTTATCTGAACAGTACCTCAGTCATCTACTAGTTTTTTGCCCTTTGAAATCTGACAACATTCTTACGCCTTGGCCTTGCGCCCCTAATCTAGTATTGGGCTTGAAGTTCATTCTCTTTATAATGCCAACCATTTTAGGGTCTGCCCATCCTTCAAAAGCGGTCGCCACTTGGAATTTGTAAATAGTTGGACATCTAATGATGATAGTTTCCCCTCCATGCAATAATTTGATCATTTAGAGTAGTTTCGATGGCACCCCTCCCAGTTTGTGGAACCAAGGCCTTCCTAGGAGCAAAGCGAAAGTAGCTGAGATATATATCATTGTGAATTCAACTTCATCTTCAATTGGGCCCACCTTGACCATGGTCATGAAAGTGCATTCTACTCCCCACTTACTATCATCATAGGCCTTAATTTTCATATCAGAAGGGATCAACTCTTCCACTCGGATGCCTAGTCTGGGTAAAATCTTTAACGAGAAAACATTAATGGAGGATCTGTCGTCTACAATTACACAAGAGGTCATCTTACCCTTAAATTGTGCTTTGATAAATAATGGGTGATTGTAGTTTCTTCATTCCATCGAGAGTTCCTCCTCAGAGAAAGTGATTACTTTTTTATTCTCTCCATAGGCAGATCAAATGACTACTGTAGGGTCTACGTCTGTAGGTACCATTATCTTTCTTAAGGATTCTACTATGACCCTTCTATATTCTTGAGAATAACATAACAACTTCCATATACTGATTTGGGCTCGAGTTTTCTTTAACTGCTGGAGAACCGTGCTATCTTCCCATTTCTCTTCCTCATTTTCTTTCCCTCATTCTTCTATTCATTTGTTTTATGTGGCAGCGTCATTGTAGAACCTGCCGCTTCTAGTGATTCCCCTAACTTCTTTTTCGTCACTTTTGGAAAAGCTTTCCCAAAACCAATGACATTCTTTCGCTTCGCTGTCGCTATTGTCCCATTCTCCCATAACATGGGTCTGATGGTGGAAGGTTTCTAGGACATATTCTTCAAGTAGGCCAAAGTTTATCATATAGGTTTGTGGTGGTGAGATGACATTATGGTTAGGTAATGAGTTTCTGTTGGTATTGGGTTGGTTCTTTTCGAGGTCGGGTATTTTATGATTATCATTTAGGTTTTGGATCTCATGTCTGAGGCGGTTACAATTGTCGGTATGGTTTCTTTTTATTGATAGAAATGATAGTACAGGTCTAAGTTAAAGTTGCGAGGTATATAGTTTGATTATGATTTGGGATCTAGAGGTTTCAACATGCCCTGTCTTTGTAACTTTTCAAATACTATTGATAAGGGTCTGCCAAGGTTGGAAAATTGGCGGCTGCGAATGGCAGTGACTTTGGCGGAAGTGGGTTTGGTTTCTAAAGGTCCTCTTAGAGTTCTCTTATATTGGCTGTAATATTTTATATTTTTGATTTCCTCACCTTATATATCCATGAATATCTCCTTTAGTTGTCGGAAGTCTGAAATCATAGAGGCCATTCTTCTCAACTTGTAATAAATGGAGGATTTAGTGCCTTTAACTATCATTTTGATCCGATCCTTGGTGTTTGGTGTTCTCCAAGTCACGGAGTGACACATTTATCTGCATTTCTGTGATGGATTGGTTCAAGAAGGCTTCTGCCAAGGCCCTCTAGTCGTCTCTTACTTTCTGCTCAAGATTATGGTACCACACTATTGGTACTCCTTCCAATGACATTCCAAACATTTTCTACACTTGACATTAGGATAACCCGACTAAACTCATCAGAGATACATACTATCGTAAATGAACTTTTGGGTATCCACTTCCATTGAACTTTGCTATTTCAGAAATCCTAAACTAGGTGGGAAATTGTTCATTGAATTCCACGGCCTTGTAGTCCAGTAGGTTCTCATGTTTTCCCTTCATTTTCTGAGCCACCATCTCCATTTGTTCCTTCAGCCTTTCCAGCTCAGCCTTGGCTATCTTTTCTTTCACGTATTATGTCATGTGTTTCTCATCATCTAGGATAGGGCCTTCATCGATCTTACTTTCGGGCTCTTCACGCCACTGTTGAACTTTGCTATTTCGGGCATCCTGAACTAGGTGGGAAATTGTTCCTTGAATTCCATGGCCTTGTAGTCTAGTAGGTCCTCATGTTTTCCCTCCATTTTATGGGCCACCATCTCCATTTGTTCATTCAGCCTTTGCACCTCATCTTTGGCTTGTGACTTGGCTATATTTTCATTCACGTATTATGTCATGTGTTCCTCATCATCTACGATGGGGCCTTCATCAATCTTACTTTCGGGCTCTTCATGCCTCTTTTCACTAGTCGTAGCCCGTGTTGTCTGGATTGATGTTTGGTGGGCCATAACACTAATCAGGGTCTACAGTTGTTCTGCTAATTTGTTCACAGTGTTTTCATGTTGATCCATTTGGGAGCTCTCGTTGTTGGCCATTTATGTGCTACTCGTGATCAGTTTCTTAATTAATTTTCCTTTCTCCCTATCACAATGCTCCACTGTAATGGCTGAAATCGTGAACGATTAGCATAATGCATGAAATGCAAGGTTAGTTCACGCAATATACATCCTTCCAACCTTATCTCTCCCGCACTTGTGGTGAGTCAAAATCTGCCCTAGGTTTGGCTTAGCTCGTGCACCAACAAGGAATACACAAACTCGTTCTCTCTTATGCTAAAGGTTAACCTTGGTTACCTTGATTTAATTATGTCGTTGAAAGGCAAATGTCGCCCATTTATAAAATGACTAAGCCTAACATGGGGATCGTGTCATTATTTAAAAATGATCAATTGGACCTTTGGTAACCTTGGGATGGGCTTAGAAATGTATGGGCAAAAACGTCATACCTCTTTTGGATGAAAACCAGTGTGAGTATCGGACTCATGTTTTGGAACTTTTGGATCCTAACTAAATATTTTTAGGCCCAAAGAGGTTTACACACAAGGTGGCCTATTATCATTTCAAAGCATTTGGCCCAATCATCCTGAAAATATAAACTTGTCCCAGTTGAAAAGGTCCAACAAAATTTACATCCCATGGTAAAAGGTTCAAGCTTCAAAGGATTGGGGGCTTAAACACTAGCATAAGGGAGGCTCATATAGGATTTTAAACTATAGGCTTTTTATATGGGCTCATAAGGGTATAGCTTAGGCTCTTATTGGTGAAAAGTTGCACTTAACTAGGTCTCCCCACCCAAGGGTTTGATCAAACAAATGGATCACTAATATTCAAGGATACGTGCCAATAAGTGATAATTATCATCATATACCAATCTGCCGCCTTGAGTGAAAGCGATTTCTTGATATGTAACGCCATCAGGGTTTGAAATGTATGCAAAAAGAATGAAGCCATGATTCATCTCAGTATCGCCATGGATACTGCAAGACATTTTTTCGGGGCTAATTCTCTATCCCCACTGGAGTCACCATCTGTAGGGGAGAAGCGGGGTTTACCGCTATACATATGACGTCGTTGACCACTACACTATTGAGCTCATGGCTCGTAGAGAGTACATATTAGACCGCGGGGGAATAATCAGAGAATAAGGGAGTTGCCACCCACTATGAGACATTGTGAATGATTTAAGACCACACTATACCTCTCGCATGGTCCGACTTTAAACCTGTTTGGGTTCGAAATGGTCTCTTACTTATGCTAGTATAATATGCGCGCTTAAAAGAGGATCCACATGTCTTATAATGCATAAATTACACATGAATAATTTATATTGCATTAAATCACACAAAGCAGATTATATTCATGCATTAAGCAAACATGCACAAAAATAGTATAAGTAATAGAGGATACAATAACAATAATGCACATGATAGATTCAGCCAGATATACATGGGATCCAGCAGGATATATATTATCCACTAATGTC
>SKCR01006966.1:0-24831 GCA_019454045.1 Zanthoxylum bungeanum
ACCCAAGTGGTTTGTGAAATATTGAAAAGGATAATTGACATATCCCAAAGTGACCTACCATTTGGATATGGAAGACACGAAGGAATTAAAAAAGGGCGAGGCTCTAACTTTAAAATATTTGTCAAAGTTATGTTCACTACTAGTATTAAAATTGGATTTTAAATACTTAGTGTGGTACATAAAATATATGTATTGACGTTCAGAATCCACTGTGAGCTGGATACTGGCTCAAGCCGAGATTTCTCTGCGAATTGGAAACGGGACGAAAGTCGCTGTTTCGAACCGTAGATACCTAAGTTTAGGAAACTGCCCTTTGGGTATGTACTTAAATTAGGAAATGTTATAATGTAACTAGTTTATCTAGAGACATTATCTCTATATCAGTGTTTAATCCATTGCGGATAAAACCTTTATATTCTAGAACACTAAAGTGTTTCAATATATAAAGATGATACTGAGATAATACATTGGATGTAAATAACAGAATTTATATTTTGAATATAAAGAAAAATCTCAAACATATAAAATGACAAATAAATAGCTCAAATTGATTTGATCAATCGAGACTTATTTGTGGCATTGTTGTCTGGGACACAATTAAACAAGACCGTATATCCACACTTTTGAAGAGTGGGTACTAGGACTGATTTGACTATTCAAATAAGGTCTACGAATCTAGTTTATTAAACAAGACTCGTATATCCACACTTTTAAGAGTGGGTACTAGGACTGATTTGACTATTCAAATAAGGTCTACGAATCTAGTTTATTAGGTTAAATACCTAAAATACTATTTACTTGGTAATAGTAAAAGGGCCACCGATCTGTCAGCCCTATTCATGGTGAAGTAAGTGGGCCCATATCTAGCTAGGCTAGATGTTAACATGAATATTTCGTGACCTTAACGGATGTGACATCACATTATGGTTATGTGTTTCTTTTGAAGAACACAGATCAGAAACTTTTATAGTTTCGACACGAAGTAGAAAACAGATCGGCTATAGTATTATGCCGCCACGGTAAAACCGTAATGGAAAATACTTAAGCAGTAAGTTTCATACGTATATGAAAGAGTACGGTATTCTTTCAGATAAGGACATGATAAAGGTTTTACACGAGTCGCTCTGAGCTAACTAGTTCCTTCTACAGGATATGTATTAACAGTGCAAAACTTATTTAGAATAAGGTTCCATATAAATCTGTTTGACAGATATCATATAGGATATGAACAGGGAAGAAACGAGGTTTCTCATTCCTGATAATTTGGGTATGCTAGGCATAACGTTTGGATGATACCAAACTAAAAGACCCAAATTGGATAAGTGCCAATATAGGTTATCTTAAGGGAAACCATAAGTATAGTACTTGTATATCCCACATGAGAACAATGTGATTGTTGCTCACCATGCGGTTTTTTCCTGAGAGGAATACCGATATGCAGTGGTCAGTGGGAGGATAGTGATACTCGATGAAAATCGGAGTAATACTGTTCAAGCACGAAGTCCTTAATGGAACACAAACAGTTCATCAATGATGAATCTATACCATTAATCTTCAAATACACAAGAAACTAGTAGATCAGATAGAGTCAGAAAACAACCTAGGGTATGGGTTTCTGATCTAACCTCATAAAGATGTCAATCTTATGGAGGTGTACCATCCGACTACGTTATGAGGAAGTGATACGAGGTATCGACTCCCCTGTTATGGCAAAGTGCCATGAGTCCGAAATGGATTCCATGTATAACAACTATGTTTGGATACTAGTTGTTGTACCACAAGGCGTTGTGCCTATGGTACATTAAACGTCTTCAAGGAAGACATACATGGAAGGCAACATACCAACGTGCAAACCTAAGGTTTTGACGGAAAGGTATCGTTATCAACATTGTGTTATTAACGGTTCAACCTTTTTACCTGTTGCCATGGTAAATCCATTTGAAGATGCTTGTTGATAACTGTATATTTCATTTATGAAATATGTCAGTTACAAATCAAAATCGCTTTCCTGAATAGGAAACCTTTTGGAGGATGTTTACAACATCCTGACGATTTTGTATAACCGACAAACAAGGTTTGCGGGTTATTCGATCCATGTTTGGATTGATGCAAGCATAAGGTTCTTGAACTGTCGTTTTGAAATAATCATAATGGTTTATGATTTGACTCAAAACGAAATAATTCTTGTGTATATAAGGAGGTTAGTGGGAAGCGCACTGACAGTGAAATTCCCATAAAGCTATTGTTGAAAGCTTGGCTTTCAATAGAAATTCTCCGTAGAATTCTGGGAGATAACAACCTTTATTAGAGGAATAAAGATCTACTGGGATAGATTTGGAGTTGTTAACACTCTCTGGGAAATTGTACATTTAAAATGTACTTGTATTGGTGTCTCATACGCTTCAAGCATATGGAGTCACAATCAGGTCAATCCAAGTGACAGTCACTGGATTGAAGTTAAGAACATCTGTTAGTATCTCAGAGAACTAAAGATGCTATCTTAAACTATGGAGAAGGAGAACTTGAAGTGACTGGGATCACTGCTGCAAGTTTCCAAACAGTTAAATACTGTGGTACTATGAAGTTTGAATAACGGGACAGTGAGCTGGAAATCTTCCAAGCAAGATAACTGTTGCCGAATAAACAACAAAATGCGATTATTGCTGCAGCTGAGGCAGCAATAGAAGCCATTTGGATCGATAATAAATCTAATTAGATTAGATATAGTTCTGTTAGCGGCTGAGCTAGGCGTCAGCACATGCTAAGGAATTAAAGGTCTCATCGACGATCCGGATATATACTTCTATATCATCTGATTCGTTCGGATCATACATCGTGGCGATGTGATGATCGTATAAATCGCGTCAAACGATAATCAAACAAATCCGCTGACGAAAAACCTTTCCTCAGCAATTTGAGCGAACCTTACATAGTTCGGTGTAGGACACCAGTGACTGGCTATGTGCCAAGTGGGAGATTGTTGGATAATATGACCTATAGCGTCACTATTTGCACAGATCATTGTGTTGCTGTAGCAAATTAACTATGTAACAAGGAAATTGCACTCTCGTCATTTGTGATTAGATCACCATAGATATATAAATGAAGAGAGGTCCCTATGATTAGTTCCTGGATTGAGATGATATGAGACAGTATCAGTCCACGAAGGATTAATCATTAAATATCCCTAGCCGTAGTATTATCGAGACTGGACATCGATAATGCGGAATAGGCTAGTATTGCACTTGTGCGCGTTGTGAGGGCACAACGGCATAGTTCTCATATATATAAGTATTAGATACTTGTGCAAGTGCGATAGGAGGTCGTGTTTCACCGATGGTACGGGAAACAGCTTCGCTCTGGATAGACCCTTCGGAATCCCATTGGTATTATGACTAGGTGTCTATGGGAGACCGAAATCAAGGTAGGTGTGTATAGTCTTAACCTGAGACTTACATCGCTAATACTTACGACAATCGGTAAACTTTGGTTTTGGTGGTGGGGGATCTTAACTGGTTCTGTGTTCACCTCTTCTGGGTTTATCAGGAATCGTAGTGTATTGGATGTGATGTCAAGACGGAAGTGTCACTCCAGTCATAGTGGAGATGATGTCACGCAGGATAGGTATTAGTGCTCTTAAGTGATGCGCATCCAATCGTGATATTATGACCAGGTCATGAATATCCGATTATAGAGACTAGTTACAGACATCCGATATGTGTTTCGGACGGGGCAGACACTTATCCAGCCCCAGCCCTAGCACGTGATTATCCGATACTGGGCCGATATGCACATTACAATTGTATACTACGCTTGATACAGATCTTTGATATTCTTTGATGAATATGTCCGGAGAACTTGGGAAGACTTGGTGCTTTGCTAGGAGTCGACCTTGTCTCGTAAATCGGTAGAACGTAGTACTTGGTACGTACGTGATTCGGATACTCCGACGACCGTATTTACTGCCAGATTATCCGGGGATCTCATGGGTCGCTTCCCGATAATCCACCGATGACGCACAACTCGCACTCTTGAATAATCTGGGATTATATAGAAGAGAGAGAAAATTAATCTAGGATTAATTACGGAGATATTTTATCTAGGATAAATATCGTCTAGAGAGAGATAACGATTAATTTGGAATTAATCGGTAAATTAATATATTCGATATATTAAACGAAATTAGATTTCGACGCGGAATTAAAATTAGATTTTAATTCGGGCAAACGAGTTAATTTAGAATTAATTCGTTAGCGACGTAAATAATAATTTCGCTAGCCACAATTATTCGATTTAATTAACGTCGCGACGTAAGCTCGGTATTTCGGAAATATCGAACCCGAACGCGTGAGTGCACATGGGCCCACTTTCATTTGGAAACGTGTGGGGCCCACATGACACATGTCATATTATGCATTATTTAATTCTAATGCATTGCATGTAGATAGTGTACAATGCACTCTATGGTTTTGCATGGAAATTGAGTGTTTGACACTCTAAGCCATTGCATGATTTGTGTCATAGGTTTATTATTAATTTAATAAATATTATGGCATAAATATAAATTGATTTTTGTAACAAAAATTAATAACACAACACAATTTTTTCTCTCAAATTCTCTCATCTCTCTCACGCCCAAGTGTGGCTATTCTTCACTGGTTTTGAACCAGTTTGGGCGTGAATAAGGGAAGCCAAGAGTGGGTTTTCATGGTGAAAATTCAAGTGCTAGCACACTTACAAGTCTTGCGAAGGTGGTAGGGAGGTTCACCCATGAGGCGGGACTCATCCGACGGAGTTTGGAGCTTCGTTTTGAGACCCGAAACTGCCAAGACAGTGAGCATGGACTGGTTGCAGTGGCGTGAGCAAGGCAGTACATTTTTGGCCTTGATTCGTCTTCAAATCGACATAACCGATCAATGTGAGTATTCCGCTACCTCCGTTGATGTATTCACGCATGTTTTCATGTCTTGATTTGATCTTGGGACCTTAGAATAAACCAACAAGGGATGACTGGAGGACATTAGCGGAGGCCTTCCTGAACCAATATGTCATAGACATGGAGATAGACTTGTCGCTCTGTGACCTAGAAAACACCAAACAGAAGCTAGAAGAGACCTTTAAAGATTATGTGGATCGCTGAGAAGCTAGCTCTTGAAGATGCAGACCCGACCCTTAGAGAAGGACCAAATTAAGATGATCATTAAGGGCACCAAGCCCTCCATTTATAACAAGCTAAAAAGGATGACCTCCATGATTAGCTACTTTCGATCGTTAAGAGAAACTCTCATGAATATCAAGGAAGAGGAAGCCGAGAGCAGAAAGTTTTACGGCCAGAATAGAAATACCATTAGGGGGCCTTCAAGGACCAAGCTCACTCATGATGAGGTCGCCGCCATCAGAAACAGGCAATTCTATAATTTTGGTAGACCTTTGTCAAATGTGTTTGAAAAGATGAAGAGACAAGGACTCATAAAACCCTTAAAACCTAAACCACTTCCAAACCCTGTGCCACACCACCTCGACCTAAACCCATACTATCACTTCCATCAGTAAAAGGCCACAAAACTGACAACTACACCCGCCATAGGCATGAGATACAAGACCTCATTGACACCCATAAGATATCCGACCAAGAAAAAGAACAACCCAACACACACGAAAATCCTCTACCCAACTACCACTCTGTTCCACCACCCACCTACATGATCAACTCCGGCCTACCCGAAAGCTTTGTCCTCCAAACCCTCAACCACAAAGATTCTTGCATGGGGATATGTGATAGCAGCAGTGAAGATAAAACAGTGCAGAAGAGAGATTCATGGGAAAACTTCTCGAGCAGTGATGAAGAGGATGTATAGGGGATGACTCGCAGTGGATGTTTTTACAGTTATGTAATAGAGAAAGGCAAAGAAGTGATAAAAGAAGACCGAGAGGGGACGGAGAATACAGATAACACCGATGGGGATATTGTGTTGCGTCAATTGAAGAAGACACGAGCATAAGTGAGTATATGTGAGTTATTATACGCCCCTCAAGATCACATGTGTGCCATGGTAGAAGCTCTAAGCAAGATAATGGTACTTGAATATGCAAACCCGACGATGTTCGTAGGGTCAGTACAGAAAGAGGGTAGGCAGATGATAACATTCTCTGAAGAATAACTCCTGATGGAGGGGAGGAACTACAACTAGCCACTATTTATAAAAGCGGAAGTAAGAGGCAAAAAGACATCTTGTATGATGGTGGATGATGGCTCATCTATCAATGTGTGCCCTTTGAAGATTCTATCAAGGTTGGGCATGCAGAAAACAGATTTAAGCCCCTCCAGCATGACTATCAAAGCATATGATGATAGCAAACGGGGAGTCAGAGGTACTTTTGTCACAGTAGTCAAAGTGGGCCCGATAGAAGATGAGGTGGGGTTCACAATGCTTAATATCCCAGCTACATTTGCTCTATTATTGGGGAGGCCATGGTCTTATAGACTTGGGGGCGTGTCGTCCACTTTGCACCAGGTTATTAAGTTCCCGTATGGAGGGGAAGTCGTCACCATCAGGGATGAAGTAGATAATAATGTGGCTGCTTTAGACATACAGCCTTTCACAAGGTTCCAAGTGGCGACAAACTTGAAAGAATGGGTGGACCCTAAAGTGGCTAGAATCATGGAAAGAATGAAATATGAGTCGGTCATAGGTTTGAGTGCTAGAGGCCAGGGAATAAGAGCACTTCCAGATTTCAAGGGATATACAACTAAGATAGGATTGGGGTATGAATCCGATCGGAATGAGCTGAAGACTAAGAAAAAATGGATGAAGCTGAGGAATACATTGTGAAATCCACATGATATCAAGGAGAGCCTGAACCCGTAGAAGTCAATAGGATCATATTACCGGGATTCGAAATCTTTAAGGATGTGATAGGCAAAGAACCACATGAAGAGGAAGTTGCAAAAGAGGAAGATAAATAGGAAGAATAACTACAGCAGTTGGAGAATCTGACGCTCGAAGAAAGTAAGAAGACAGAAGAAGACAAGACTGCAAATTACGAAGATTTTTATTTTCCTGACTTATTTGATTGTAATCCTGCATTAATTAATAATAAAGACATTGACTTTGCTTACTTGTTCGAGTCTTTTCCTGTTAGTCTGCATCATAAAATGCATGACATGGCATATTTGACATTGACTCAACAAGACAAATGCATTTAATCTTGGTACATGTGAAAACCCCAAGGAACTTTCAATTACAAGTGAGGTTACCTCTGATGAGCGGAAAGAATTAGAGAGAATATTAATAAAATATGCAAAAGTATTCGCCTAGTCTTATGAAGACATGTTAGGAGTGGACATGGGTATTTCCCAACACATGATACCAACTTATCCGAACATGACACCAATAAAACAGAAGCTCTAAAGAATGAGGCCAGAATGGGCCGAAAAGGTTAGGGAATAAGTTAAGAAGTAGATAGATGTGCGGTTCTTAGAGGTGGTAAAGTACCCCGAATGGTTAGCCAACATTGTGCTGGTACCGAAGAAGGATGGAAAGGTCAGAATGTGCGTGGATTATAGGGACCTCAATAAAGCTTGCCCAAATGATGATTTTCCCATACCCCATATAGACGTGTTGGTTGATAGCACGGCTTTATCTACTATGTACTCATTCGCGGATGGATTCTCGGGATATAACCAGGTCTTCATGGCCGAAGAAGACAAGCATAAGACTACATTCGTCACTAAATGAGGTACATACTGTTACAAGGTGATGTCGTTTGGACTTAAGAATGTGGGAGCCACTTATCAATGAATGGCCACTACATTATTCCATGACTTGATGCATAAGGATATTGAGGTATACGTGGATGACATGATGGTTAAATCAGAGACAAGGGTCGAACATATAGAAGCGCTGGAGAAATTCCCTCAAAGAGTCGATAAGTACAACCTCTGACTCAACCCCAAGAAGTGTGTGTTTGGGGTAACATCTGGAAAGTTATTGGGGCATACGATAGGAATGGGAGGGATAGAAGTGGACCCTGAAAAAATCAAGACAATTACCGAGATCCTGCACCGAAGACAGATAAGGAATTTAGAGTTTTTCTCGGAAAAATCCAGTATATCAGTCGATTCATTGCCAAGCTAACATTAGTATATGAGCCCATCTTCAAGCTATTGAGGAAGGACCAGCCTGTGGAGTGGAATAGGCAATGTCAAGAATCTTTTGACAAAATCAAAGAATACTTGGTTAAACCGCCCGTCCTGAAACCTCCAAGGCGGGCAACCTTTGGTGTTGTATTTGGCCATAGAACCCAAAACTTTGGGGGCGATGATGGTATAAGCAGATGAGACATGGGTAGAACATGCAGTCTACTACCTCAGTAAAAAGATGCTTCTGTATGAAACCCGCTATCAAGAGGTGGAAAAGATCAATTTGGCTGTGATATGGGCTTCCCAAAAGTTGCGTCATTACTTCCAATCCTATAAGATACAAGTGGTAGCAAAGGAGAATCCCCTAAAGTATTTGCAGTTAGTACATTCACTAGTAGGAAGTTGGGCTGATAGTTGGTGTTGCTGACGAAGTTTGATATAGAATACCTCACCTCTAAGGTAATCAAAGGGCGAGCCGTAGCAGAATTCTTAGCATTACAACCCATAGAAGAAGATCAGTATAAGTTCGAATTCTCAGACGATGAGGTTCAGGCCATAACGGTTCAGGGGTGGAAAATGTATTTCGACGAGGCGGTGAATCACAAAGAAGCTGGAATAGGAATTGTGATTGTAACCCCCGAAGGAGAAACCCTACCTATGGTAAAAAGGTTGACGTTCAGAGTAACCAACAACATGGCTGAATATGAAGCATATGTCTTTGGACTGAAAGCACTAATAGCCCAATGAGCTAGGGACTTAGAAGTTTATGGAGACTCGATGATGGCAGTTCGACAGATGCGAGGGGAATGGGAATTGAAGGAAGACCAGTTGAGACCCTACCTACTCCACCTCAGGAACTTGGCACAGGTTATCCCCGACTGTAAATTCCAAAACTTGGACGAGAAGAGAACCAAATGGCAGACGCACTATCCACCCTAGCTGCAACTTGGGAAAACCCGAAAAAACTGGTAATGAGACCTCTTGTGCTGACAAGAGCTAGCAGACCCAGTTATGAGATAGAAAGAATCTTGGAAGTATAAGTCGGTGATGAGAAGCTATGGTACTATGACATTCTACAGTATCTAGAACGTGGGGAATTCCCAGAAGAAGCCGGCAAGAAAGACAGAATATCCATTCAGAAATTGGCTTCCCAATATGTGAGTTTGAGGGGAGAGCTATACACGAGAAAAGCCAATGGCGTCCAGCTGAAATGTTTAAGAAACGAAGAGTCTCAGAAGGTATGGAAGATGTGCACGCTGGAGTATGTGGACCGCACATGAATGGATTAAATTTGTCTCGCAAGATAGTGCGACAGGGATTTTACTGGTTGACCATGGAAGCTGACTGCGCAAAGCTGGTGAAGTATATTCACGATTTCCATTCACATGACAACTTGAACCATCTACCACCTACGAAATTGCACGGATTGTCAGAACCATGGCCTTTCTCAGAGTGGGGTATTGACATGATTGGAGAAATCAGGCCACATGCATCAAATGGACACCGCTTCAAAGTAGTGCGGTAGAATATTTTTCGAAATGGGTGGAGGCCGAGTCATTCCGTAATGTTACGACGAAGTAGATGGCCAAGTTCATAGCCTGTAATATGGTATGTCGATACGGAATGCCACATCACATAGTGACGGATAATGGAGTCCAATTTCAGGGAGAAATAAAGACGATGTTGCAGAAGTACGGGATATGGCTTCACAAATCATCACCTTACAGGGCACAAGCTAATGGGGTGGTGGAGGTGGCCAACAAAACCATAAAGAAAATACTAGCTAAGATGATAGAAAGTTATAAAGATTGGGCTTACAAACTGCCAAATTCCCTGTGGGGGTATAGAACTTCGATGAGAACGGCAATGGGAGCAATACCCTATGCTTTGGTTTACAGGATGGAGGCAGTGTTACCAGTGGAAATAAAGATACAGTCAATGCGAGTACTAGCAGAGGCAGGATTGCCTGAGCAGGAATGATCCTCGAAGAGGTTCGAACAGCTAGCATTACTGGATGAGAAAATGATTAAGGCCTTGTACCATTTGCAGCTATACAAAAAAAAGGTTGGCCCGAGCATTCAACAAGAAAGTACATCCCACCAAGATCTGGGAAGGTGATCTAGTGCTCAAGCAATCGAAGCCACTGATAATGGACCCAAGGGGAAAGTTCAGGCCCAATTGGGACGGGCCATACCTAGTCAAAAGGGTGATGGGGAATGAGGCAGTGAGACTGTCAGATTTGGAAGGGAACGAGTTCACTGATCCCATCAACGCGGACAGAATGAAACAGTACTTTCCATAAAAAAGGCTCATTGGGTTAAAAACCGCAAAGGACAGCCCGAACAAAATATAGAGTATGAGTGAGCAAGAAAAATGGTTAATTGTAAAATCTGTATGGAACAGTTATTGACATAGGTATCCTTACAATGCAGTTCATTATTTCCTATATTGAAACAAATGTTCAAGATGTTCATAGATTGCATAAATCCCAGCTAACCGTGAAAGATTAGAGTCAAGTAATTACAAATCACGTCTTTTTTTTTCTTTGAGGCTGGACCAAGGTCAGAAGATATAGGAGAAGAACTCAAAGAATGGAGAGGAACCGCGGGAATGAGGACGAACAACTCCAAGAATGGAGAACAACCTCATGAATGAGGACAAGCAAAGAGCCTCGAGAATGATGACAGATCTTAAAAAAAAATATATTTTAGCTCGCTGAGTTGAAAACCTGAAAAGGCAACTCAGGCAAGATAGAGCAATCCGCTAAGTTGAAAATCTGAAAGGACAGCTTAGGTAAAAGTTAAGAAGAACCTGTAAGACAAAATGACTCATAAGAAACCGGCTTACAGGATGGTTCTTTATCCTGTCTAAACCATAAAGCGTATTGGCCAAGATAACGAGGGAATGATAATGACCACATCGGATTCCATCGATGATATGCAATAAACGATAGTCGCCTCTCGTACTATCATAACCTACTAAGAAGTATTCGGCCAAGATACATAATAAGACTACACTCCTCCAAGGACAATACCCTACCTCCATCCTGGAAGATACACATTAAAGGACTTGAAACTCAATGGACGAAACACAAGGCTGTACCTTTTTCCACATCCTCAAGACAACAAAGGAAAGCTTTGGGAATCGGTAGACATGATCCTAGAAGGGTAGTAAGAGAAAAATACAAGCCGAGAATGGCAGCAAACTCCTCAGGGAGAGGGCATATTTCAAAATCTTGGAATCGGTAGACATGATTTTCAGTATCCCAAAAGGATGAGACCACTTTCAAAAAGGCATAATCCACATTGACCCGATGTAGCTAGCGAAGAGCAGAAAGCTGAGCCAGGTCTGGGGATGACCAGTCTACCATCCCGCGAATAAGAGACACAACGGGATCTTGAGCCATGGGACAAAAGAGAACTAAGCAATCAACTGAGGAGAATAGGCAGAAGGAAACTGTAAGCAGGCCAAGGGGGCGACCAAAGATTTTTATAGGAAAAGGGAACCAAAGGCAAGAAGGATTCCTAAAGGGGTGAAGAAAACCCTCTAGCGCAAGGAAGACCTAACCAAGGATGGCATCAAGTCAATAGGACAAAGAAATCTCATCGGAATAGGGAATGCATCCATGCATAAATGTCGCATACACATAATTTTTATTTTGTGTTCGCAGGCTTTGAAGAAAAGAAAAAACGGCGAGGACGAGCAACTCCAAAAATAGAAAGGAACCTCGAGAATGGGGATGAAGAACTCCGGGAATATAGAGGAACTCTGAGAATGTAGAGCAACCTCACGAATGAGGACGAAGAACTCCGAGAATGGAGAGGAGCTCCAAGAATGTAGAAGTAACTCCAAGAATGGAGAAGAACTCCGAGAATGGAGAGGAATATAGCAACCTCGGGAATGAGGACGAAGAAATCCGGGAATGGAGAGTGCACATATATTTTACCCTTAGTGCTAGCTTAGACAAATAGCTAAAAACTTTTAACTCGAGGATCCTCTAATCAATTAGACTTGAGAATCCTCAAAATCAGAGGCTTACTCTTAAACTTTAGAGTTGCTCACTTCTATAAACCCATGATTTGAAAGGTTTTGGTGTAAAAATTTGTGAAGAATTCTTTGGGTTTATATAGTGCTCCAAAGACAACAAAATTAATTAAGAATCGGATGTGGGATAAAAGCTAATTTAATCTTAGCCATTGGATCTTAATTTAGTGGTTTAATGAGATTATAAAACCGTAATAAGAGTTTGGGTCGAATTGGAATTCAAAACAAATTACAAAAAAAATGGTTAACAGTGCACGATACAAATATAACATCATATATGATTGCTATAGGAATTGTTCATAAATGGTTCAATATGTTTAATTATTGAATATATCATTTATGAGGTTCCATAGTGGCTTAGGGATTGGTGAATGAAGATAGGGGCACTTTGGGAATAGGAAAAAAAATTACTATTCACATAAATAGTAATTTTTTTTTCCAATTCCCAAAGTGCCCCTATCTTCATTCACCAATCCCTAAGCCACTATACAACCTCATAAATGATATATTCAATAATTAAACACATTGAACCATTTATGAACAATTCCTACAGCAATCATATATGCTGTTATATTTGTATCGTGCATTGTTAACCATTGATTTCGACATTGTTGTGTGTGACCTTTTGGGTTCCCCTCAAGTTGGACATGAAATGAATCATGATAATTTAATCGAACATAAATTATCCACCGATCACATGGTCGATTGATTTCAATGACCAAGGTTGACATCTAGCAACATGTCAAGGCCTCGAAATGAGAAGGAAAGATATATATAACCATTATGTATGCGATTTACATATGATACGGTCCTTCGCCTCACTGTATCCCCACCTATTGACCTAGGATACGGAAAATGTCTACCCATATGGTCAAAGGTATGATGTTGATAGTGTCATGAATCGTGCTAACACAAGAATCTCACATGATTCTTCCGCTGTGGCCACAGTCTCAAGGACTGATCACACATATCAACCCACGAATTAGAATACTACTCTTATAAGAAAATATTATTCGAGAGAATGGTGATTCTCTGTTGTATCTTTACAAACTTCATGTGTTTCAATAAATGACCCAATCATACCCTTATCACCGGATCTTTTGAACCGGGGAAGGAGAATGTCAAAGTTATTTGATCCACACATACAATTGTAAAGACCTCAAGTATAAGGACTAGTCATATAATCGATACATGAAAGTTCTCACAGACACATGGGATAAACACTCTATATGAAAACTTTCGGCGGTCAGTTCGATGGACACGAGCAACTCATGCATCCATGTGATACACCAAGTGGACGGATCTCCGCTAGTAGCCTATGAGATCGGCTACCCCATTTAAGGGCGGATCATATCATCATGCTAGTCTCTCTGTTTTTTGAACGCCCAGATTATTCACAAAACTATGACTACGAACATTTAAGAGTAATGATTCTCATAAGGCGTGGAAGCCATCGTCTTATTACTCCAATGGCATTATTACAGTGTTGATGATTCATATAAGTTATGTAAGACACGTATAATAAAGATTGCCATTTTATTAATTAATGAAAATATTACAAATACATGTACATATAGCCCATCCACAAGTTGGGTATAGGGCATATCCCTAACAACAGCAGCATAAGAATTGGGCCGAGTCATTGCCGAAAGGAATATGCACTTAGTATATGGCAGTGGCAATCTTGGACTAATTAGGATCGTTTCAAGGGCTGTACAGGAAGGAGGCAGTCAAGTATTGGGAATCATCCCAAAACCTTTGGCAGATGCGATTGTAGGAACTCATTTTTTCATGTAAGTCCCGATGATGAGTCTCGTATGGAGACACTACCTCTTTAGTTGTGAAAGCCACGGGAAACGGACGTCGGAAGGGAATAGTCAAGAATCGACACATTGTTGGATTTAATTCGCTGGAGTAGCTTCGGGTTCGCTTGTTGGACCTCTGTTTTAAAACACACCCTTTGCCCAAACCCTATAAGACACACACAAAGCCCATCTCACCCAAGCCCAATCCAAGAAATAATTAACACGTCACAAATTAAATTAAAACCAATTGAAATCAAATCAAATTAAATTCCTAATTTAATTAAATCACCTACCAATTTAAATAAATCATATCCTTAACTAAAAAGAATAAATCAAATCACTTCCCAAATTAAAAGATTTCCTTATCACATTCTAATTTAAAAGATATTCCCTTTAAAAACTAAAATCATTCTCCTTCTCAAATAAGGAAAGTCATCACCATTTTGCCTATAAAAAGAACCCCTCACCAACACATTCACCCTACCTGATTCACACAAAAAAAACATTAAAAAAATAACCTAAGTGATTCACGCCACAAATCTCCCTGCATAACCAAACCCTTCATATCCGCAAAACACCCATTGACCCCTAAAATTCACACGCTCACGCACCTGCCAACTTCACTCAAAACCCTTCACGCCTAGCCTTCATCAGCCCCCCTTCACGCCTAGCCTTCATCAGCCCCACAGACTCCTCAACACGTTCAGCCAAGTCACGCACATATTCAACAAATAGCCACATGCCTCTAACACCCTCACACCTCACTCACAAACACAAATCACTCACAAACACAAATCACTCACGCACAGCCCTCACTCACGCACACAAACTGCACACTCATACACAGACCACTCACGCACACAAACTGCACACTCATACATAGACCACTCACGCATACAAACTGCACACACGCACAGCCCTCACTCACGCACACAAACTACACACTCATATACAGCCTTCACGCCACTGCCCTGACCAACCCTGCCTTCACGCAACACACCCTTGCACAAACAGCCCTTAACGCCTGGACTCTCACAGCCCTCCATTGCCTTAAAAAACAACACCAAATCACCCCTGAAAACTACACCCTAAAATATCCCAAAACTGCACCTAAAAACTACCCAAAACTGCACCCTAAAATACCCCAAAACAGTCCACTAAATCGCAAAACAGCAAGCCTAATTCGTGACCAGAAACCGCAGCGAAACAGAGTAAAAAACAGCAGCCCAAATAGCAAAACAGCGAGGAAAAACTTTGAACCAGTGAACCGGAGGAGTTTCAGAGCATCAACCCTTCCGACGGTCGTGTAACGCGCTTTCGAGAGAATACAAAAGAGGTTAGACCTGAGGGCACCCTTTTTACTTATTATCTTTCATTTCTTTTATTTATTTTAATATATTATCGCATGAGAGTCGTTTGTTGAGGCATGATGTGAATTCCGGATGAACGGAATATGTGTTCTCTTTTGTGGTATATCGGATGGAAACCCGGACGTAAATTCCATAGCCGAATCCGAATGGACGGTAGTATGGTTTGCACTCGGGATACAATGCCACGTACCACTTAAGAGACACACGTATTTCGTTTCATCCAACCTTGTATTCGAGCATGATTTAGTCTAGTATGTTATTTAGTTATTTATTTTTAAGCATGATTAGTTATTTATTTTGCGTTTGGAATTTGCATTATGTTTATGTTGTTATTTGTTTTCCGCATTATATAATTGAAGCATGTTCATGGGATTGTCGTGTGTTATTGTGTGTTTGCCTTGGTGATAACTTACTTTTCAAGCATGCAAACTTAGACATAGGATTTATCTTTATAAACATGAACTAGATATAGGTTGTTCTTAAACATGTTGCGTAGTACCTTGCAAAGTACTTTCCACCAGCAAGAACTGGAAAACTGAGGAATGACATCACATCCTTTGTACAACAAGAATCAGAAACTCTCTACGAAGCTTGGGAAATGTGCAAAGATTTGCTCCGGAAATGTCCTCATCATGAGATTCCAAAATGGCTTCAAGTCCAAACATTCTATAATGGACTTTCTGGAATATTGAGAACCACAATTGATGCTGCTGCTGGAGGAGCATTGATGGCAAAAGGAGAAGATCAAGCTTGGGACCTAATCGAAGAAATGGCCAACAACAATTCCTTGTGGTCAACAGAAAGAAGCATGATTCAACGAATTGCTGGAATTTATGAGGTTGGAGCCAATTCAGTAGTCAGTACCAAACTAGATCAAATATGCAAATTCATGGAGACTCTCGGTATGCAAAGCAACATTGGAACCACAAATTCACCATATGGAGAAGCACCAGAACAAAATCAACATGAAGAAATGGTGAATTATGTCAACAATTTCAACAGACAGGGGAATAATCCATATTCCAACACCTACAATCCAGGGTGGAGGAATCATCCCAATTTCTCATGGAGCAACAATTCAGGGCAAAAGAACTATCCACCGCCTGGATTCCCGCAACAGAACAAAAGCCAGGAGTTTGAAAAAGACCCAGAAATGAAAGATTGGCTTGCAGAGATGTTCAAAAAGCAACAAGCAGCATATGATGCTCTGTTTCAAAACCAATTTGCTTCCATCAAAGCACTGGAGAATCAAATTGGACAACTGGCCAATGCTCAGAGTTACAGACCACCAGGAAATCTTCCCAGCAATACAGAACCAAATCCGAGGAACCGAGGGAAGGAGCAAAGTCAAGCCATCACATTGAAAAGTGGTACTGAAATCAACAAAGATGTTGGAATCAAGGCAACCGTTGAAGATATTCCAAAAGAAGCAAATAAACAGATGGAGGAAAAAGAAATAAATGAAAAAGAAGCAAAGGAAAAAGAACAGATCACTCCACCTCCACCTTTTCCTCAGCGTCTTTAGAAAAGCAAACTGGACAAGCAGTTTGCTCGATTCTTGGAGGTTTTCAAAAAGCTACACATCAACATCCCTTTTGCAGAAGCTTTGGAATAAATGCCCAGTTATACTAATTCATGAAAGACATTCTTTCACGAAAATGGAGATTGGGAGATTATGAGACAATAGCATTATCAGAAGAATGCAGCGCCATCATTCAGAGAAAACTTCCCCCAAAGTTGAAGGATCCTGGAAGTTTCACCATTCCTTGCATCATAGGAGAACATAACTTCGGTAAGGCTTTATGTGATTTAGGTGCAAGTGTTAATTTAATGCTTTTTTCCATTTACAGGAAACTGCAAATTGGAGAAGCAATGCCTACCTTAGTTTCACTACAACTTGCTGATGGAACGCTCGCATTTCCAAGAGGAGTTGTTGAAGATGTGATGGTTAAAGTTGATAAACTCATTCTCCCAGCAGACTTCATTATCCTTGACATGGATGAAGACAAAGATGTGCCAATCATCCTTGGGAGACCATTCTTAGCAACAGGTCGAACAGTGATTGGTGTACAAAGATGAGAACTGACCATGAAAGTTCAGGACCAAGAAGTTACCTTCAATGTTTTCAAAGCCATGAAATTCCCAAGTGAAGAAAAAGAGGAAGAATGTTTCAGAATTGATGTTGTTGATAGTATCATTCATGATACTGATACAGTTCCTACGGACAAACTTGAAGCTTGCATCACCAACATGACTGAAACTGAGTTAGATGCTGAAATTCTGGAATGTATCAACTATCTTGACAAGCCATTTCGTTTCAAAGTGACACAACCAATTGAAAGTTTGGAACTACCAAAGAAAGACCAGATCAAGCCTTCGATTAAAGAACCACCACAGTTGGTGTTGAAGTTACTTCCGAGTCATCTCAGGTATGCATTTCTTGGAAAATTTTCTGAATTACCTGTTATTATTTCATCTTCTCTAACATTGGAGCTGGAAGAAAAGTTAATGAGAGTGTTACGAGAGCATAAGAAAGCCATTGGCTGGACTATAGCAGACATTCGAGGCATTATTCCATCATTCTGCATGCACAAGATCCTGATAAACGATGAGTACAAACCCACAGTAGAACATCAACGGAGACTCAATCCAATCATGAAGGAAGTTGTGAAGAAAGAAATAATCAAATGGTTGGATGCTGGCATCATCTACCCTATCTCAGACAGTAGTTGGGTAAGTCCTATGTAGTGTGTGCCGAAGAAAGGAGGAATTACTGTGGTTACCAATGAAAAGAATGAGATAATCCCAACAAGAACGGTGACTGGATGGAGAGTATGTATGGACTACAGGAAGCTGAACAAAGCCACAAGGAAGGATCATTTTCCGCTGCCATTCATTGATCAGATGCTAGACATATTGGCGGGATATGAGTTATATTGCTTTCTGGATGGATATTCAGGGTACAATCAGATTGTTATCGCCCCAGAAGATCAGGAGAAAACCACATTTACATGTCCCTATGGTACTTTTGTTTCCGCAGGATGCCATTTGGATTATGTAATGCCCCTGCCTCATTTCAGCGTTTCATGATGGCCATCTTCTCAGACATGCTGGAGCCGAGTATGGAGGTTTTCATGGATGATTTTTCTGTGTTTGGAGATTCTTTTGATCATTGTTTGCAAAATCTGGAACAGGTGTTACAAAGGTGTGAAGATACAAATATGATACTCAACTGGGAGAAATGCCATTTTATGGTGCAGGAAGGCATAGTTCTTGGACACCGGATCTCACAAAAGGGAATCGAGGTAGACAAAGCAAAGATAAAGACAATTGAAAAACTACCTCCACCAACATCAGTCAAAGGAATTCGGAGTTTTCTTGGACATGCAGGTTTTTACAGGAGATTTATCAAAGACTTTTCCGAAATTGCAAAACAACTTTGCAATCTTATGGAAAAAGATGTGTCTTTTAACTTCACCAAAGAATGCCAGGAAGCTTTTGAGATCTTAAAACAGAAGCTGGTTTCTGCCCCCATCATAGTAGCACCAGATTGGACCCTTCCATTTGAGGTAATGTGTGATGCTAGTGATTTTGCTGTAGGTGCAGTTTGGGATAACGCAAAGCAAAAATATTCCACACCATTTACTACTCCAGCAGAACTTTGAATGAAGCTCAACTCAACTACACAACCACTGAAAAGGAGTTTCTTGCAGTTGTGTTTGCTTTTGACAAATTCTGCTCTTATCTGCTGGGTCCTAAAGTAGTGGTCTACACAGATCATTCAGCAATCAAATACCTGATCGTGAAGAAAGATGTCAAACCCAGATTGATCCGTTGGATACTTCTTCTGCAAGAATTCGATGTGGAGATGAGAGACAAGAAAGGAATAAAAAACCAAGTGGCAGATCATCTATCGAGGCTCGAGAATGGAGAAACAACTGGCAAATAACTATCAATTAAAGAAAATTTTCCAGATGAACAATTGTTTGCCATAAAACAACAGGAAGTCCCTTGGTATGCTGACTATGTCAACTACATATTATCAGGAAAATGGCCGTTGGAATGGACAACTCAGCAACGGAAGAAATTCTTCAAAGAAGTCAAACATTATGTTTGGGATGACCCGTACCTGTTCAAACGATGTGCTGATCAATTCCTGAGACGATGTGTTCTACATGAAGAAGTCAACAGTGTTTTGCAGCACTGTCATTCATCACCATACAGCGGACACTTCAGCGGGAATAAAATTGCAGCTAAAGTCCTTCAATCAGGTTTGCTCTGGCCCACTCTTTTTAAAGATGCTCATTTGTTTGTTCTTCAATATGACAGATGTAAGAGAATGGGGAATATTTCGAGGAGAAATGAAGGACCGTTGTAAAATATTTTGGAAGTGGAGATATTCGATGTCTGGGGAATTGATTTCATGGGACTCTTTGTTCCATCATTCGGAAACCTGTACATCTTGGTTGCTGTAGACTACGTCTCAAAATGGGTTGAAGCAATTGCACTACCATCCAATGATTCAAAAGTGGTGATCAAATTCTTGAAAAAGAATATTTTCAGTCGGTTTGGAACACCTCGTGCAATCATCAGTGATGGTGGCTCTCATTTCTGCAACATATATTTTGATGCACTCCTATCCAAATACGGAGTTACTCACAAGGTTGCCACAGCCTACCATCCACAGTCAAATGGACAAGTTTAAGTTTCAAACAGAGAAATCAAAAGAATCTTGGAGAGAACTGTTGGATCTATAAGGAGGGACTGGTCAACAAAACTAGATGATGCATTATGGGCCTACCGGATAGCTTACAAGACACCCATTGGTATGTCCCCATATCAATTGGTGTTTGGGAAAGCATGCCATCTGCCAGTTGAGCTTGAACACAAGGAGTACTGGGCACTGAAGAAGTTGAATTTTGATCCACAAGCTGCAGGAAAGAAAAGACTTCACCAACTCAATGAATTGGAGGAATTTCACCTACAAGCTTATGAGAATGCCAAATTGTACAAGGAAAAGACCAAAAAATGGCATGATCTAAAAATAGTGCACAGACAATTGAAACCAAGGCAACAGGTATGCAAAGAAACGTAGAGCTAAGCAAATGGGTGTTTGTTACAAATGTGCGCATTGGAATTGCAATACTCGTTGTCGTTCTTTAGGAATGGTGTCTGATAATCGTGAAGATAAAATTAAATTCATTAGGGATGGGTTGAGTAAGGAGTCTGTAGATGATATATCTTCGACTCTTGAGACGCATCCCAGTGGATATGTTCATATAGCCATTCACAAATTACACACACAATTCCAAAAAGAAAGACAACAGTTAAGTCTTGGGAATCTGACTCAAAAAGACCCTGTTTGCCAATTTATAAGAAAATTGGATGGGAAGCTTGTTCCTGACGCATAGATGTCAATCAAGCCGCTACTTTTCTTGTACATATTATATCTCTTTGTCTTTTTCTAATAATTGATTTGTTTTGTTGTTTTCTCCGACAGGATCCAGACTTTTTGACTATCACGATTTATTTTACTATTTTGCTACTAATCGTCCTTTGGAAGATACTTGTGCTATTTTTACTCACCCTTTTCAGGTACTATAAATTCAACTTATCATTGGACTTTTGAAGACATCCAGAGTAAAACATGGAAGCCACTTCAAGAAGACGAGTTGAAAACATATGTGTGTTTTGTGGTAGTAGTGTTGGTACTAAACCACAATACGTAGAAGCAGCACAAGAATTGGGTCGAGTCTTAGCTGTAAGAAATATGCACTTAGTATATGGCGGAGGCAATCTTGGACTAATGGGGATCGTTTCAAAGGCCGTACAGGAAGGAGGCAGTCATGTTTTGGGATCATCCCAAAACCCTTGGCAGAAGCAAATCTTATTGAATCATCAAACGGAGAGGAACTGATCGTGCCAGGTATGTCTGAACGACTAGTGGAAATGATTAACCGTTCTGATGCTTTTATTGCTTTGCCAGGTGGCTTGGGTACATTGGAGGAAATTTTTATAGTTCTATCTTGGGCGAACCTGAACATACATCAGAAACCAATTGGGCTGTTCAACATTGATAGATTTTTATGATTTTCTTTGTGTGTTTCTTGATGATGCTCGGAGAAATGGATTCGTGTCAAAACCTTTAAAAGAACTCATCTTTACTGCCAGAACTGCTCCGGATCTACTTGACCAACTCTTAGCCTATGAAACACAAGTTGACCCTATCATTTCAAAGATAAATTGGTCCGAGGACGATCGTGGTAAGAGGCATCGTGTTAATCTGGATCTTAACCTTTAATTTCATGTAGTAATTCTGCCAACCAGGTACTATCTTCTAAACTCTTCTTCTAATGTTTAAGACATTGGGGACAATGTCTCATTTAGGTTTGGGGGTGAGGAATAGTTAATAGTATCTTGTTTTTATTGTATTTTTATTTTTAGTCCAAAATTTTTTGAAAAAAAAAATTTAAAAAAAATTTAAAAAAATATTAAATTTTAAAAACAAAGGCATATTTAAAGCTAGGTGATGGTTTGGTGTCTTCCTTCACTCACTACCTCTCTATAAGGAAAAGCTGTGAAGGCACCTAGATAATTATTCACCAGTAGCTTGTTGTGATAGACTAGTTTGGAGGACTCGTTGTTTATTCCTGTCACCAATCGATAAGAGCTTAAGAGGCTTGGGTACTTAAGTGAGCCTCACTCCACCCTCCCTCTAGGGAATCTACAACGGGAATTCCATTCGACAGTTAGTCACACACCATGACCAGTAGAAGTTATTTCTTTATGTTTATGGTTTTTATGTTGACTAAAAAGGTAAAATTGGTAAGAGATAGCTGTGTAAGGAATTCTCACTCCTGATACGTATTTCAAACCCATTTTTTCGAAACAAGTTAATTTTTGTTTAATTCCTTTTGAATTATTTAATTTGTAAATTCTCCATAAAACTGACTAAAATAGATCTTCATATGCTCAGTTGGCAGGTATTATCAACAACATAGTAACATACGGACATGAGATAAAATTGAAAAGATTGTAATATTCAGTACTACAGTTTAATTGGAGAAGCATCTCAAAAAGTGATGGAATAAAAAAAAATTACATCTGAGATCCGAGTTATTAAGTCTGTAAGGGTATTTTAACACCTAGTACCCTAAAACCAACTGGTTTGGGAGTCATTGGCCCAAAGCTCGCTACATGGATCAAAAATGATGAATATATATATATATATATATATATAATATATATATATATATATATCTGAAGTCTGAGTAATTAAGTCTGTAGGGGTGTCTTAACACCTGGTGCCTTAAAGCCATCTGGTTCGGGAGCCACCGACCCAAAGCTCGTTACATAGATGGAAGGTATTGTATATAAATAAAAAATAGAAAAAAAAATCAAAGAAAAAAATCAGAAAAATCAGAAAAATTATTCCATTGCTACAAAAGGTGTGAATTCTGATAAAACTTTAGGACAAAAATATTACTCTCTTATCAACTATACTTATGACTGTTGTGGGCAAAAATGAGTGATTAATATTTTATTGGCTGTGTATATGAAGAATGATAAAAATAATCGGGGAATTTACTTATTCAGTAATTTACAATGAAACAAAACAACTAGTAAAGTTGGAGTAGAAGTTTCACCTAATTAGTCACTAACTTCTTTATTCTCTTTTCTCTTGTCTTTTTGCTTTTGTGTGCATTAGTTTCACTACCTTTTTACTTTTATAAAATGTTTGTGGGTATCATTATTGTAAACCCTCACGAGACTATAACTCGTCCACTAGGGACACCTAGGGGTTTAAAGGTTTGTTGCATAAGCTAAATGAAATCGTGATCCCTACGAAAGTGGCTTAGTTAAATTTTATTATGTTATTTTATTTTGCTCGAGGACTAGCATAATGTTAGGTTTGGGGGTGTGATGAGTGGTAAAACTATCACTATTTCCCACTCATTTAACTTAATATTTTATATAGTTTCTCATGTTTTATGAATATTTTAATGCGTTTTGTGTTATTTTGTAGATAAATAAAGTTTCAGGACATTCTGGAGGTGATTTGGAGCAAAACTGTGAAATTTGCTGAAATTTGGCAAAAATGGTATTTTGGTAATTTTGGGCATCCCGACACCGAAACCCTTGGCATCCCGACCTCTAACGTGCACCGGAGACTGCTAATATGCGCCAAGTCAACAAGTCAAAGTTGCCGAGTTTGACTTTGCTAACGTGCACCATGCCACGTCTCATCATCACAAGCAATCTGCTAACGTGCACCACATGCCATGTGTCAAAAATTCAACGAGCCGGTTGATGAGCGGAAAATATATCAATATTTACCGCCCCTTTAACTTAATATTTTCTTTAGTTTCTCGGGTTTGATGAATGTTTTGATGTGTTTTAGTTTATTTTGCAGATAAAATAATATCGGGTCTCAATGAAGTCATTTAGGATGAAATATGGGTCAAATAAGGGCAATTATTGGAGTTGATATTTTAATTTTGGAGATTGGAAACTTGAAAGGGCGTTTTGACGAAGTGCAGTTTTGGAAATTTCAGTTTTGTGCATCTGTCGTATTTTGGGCCTAACTTTTTATTCAGATATCGGATTGAGCTGATTCAAGTGCCAGATTAAAGAAGACTCAAATATCTACACCTTTGAAAGAGAAAATATTTTCGAATTATGATTATTTCATGACGGAAATTGATGAACCATCCAGAAGTGTGTGGAGTGTAATTATTAAAAGTCATTATCAATCATTTTCAAAGCAAAATATTAATTAATTAATAATTAATAAAAATTATCAAATCAACACCAAACAAGATAAGCAATTAGTGGAGCAATTATGGATTTGGTGGAGTAATTAGTGGAGAAATTAATAATGGATTTGGTGGAGAATTTGATGGATGATTTGATGGTGGCAAAATTTTGCCTATAAATACCAAGCCATTTCATTTGTAAAATTTATACTTTCTTCTTTGAAATTCTTAATGAATAAATAAGAAGATTGTATCTAGTTTTTTTTTTTTTTAGTTTTCAGTAATTAATTTTCAGTTTCGCACTTTCTTTTCTTTACTTTTCAGTTTTTACTTTCCGCAATTTACTTTTACGCACAGTACTTTTCTTTCTTTAATTTTTCAGTTTTTACTTTTCAATAATGAGGAGGTAACTTCCCCAGCTAGGGTGAAAGGTAATTCTTTTACTATTGCTATTTAGATTAATCTCCTTAAATAATATATTCACTATTTAAAATATTGACTTAAAAAGGATACCGCTTATTGGTCGGTTGGTAATTCATTTTAATCTGGTTTTACCTGACTAATCAAGGATACCGCCAGATTGGTCGATTGGTAATTAAACTTTCTTACCGCCTATATGGCAGGTTCATGGACAAATCTTTTTACCGCCTTAATGGCCGGTTGGACTTAATTTGACTTAATCAGGTTACCGCCTATATGGCTGGTTGGTAATG
>SKCR01006967.1:0-24964 GCA_019454045.1 Zanthoxylum bungeanum
TTTGACCCGATTCGATCCAATGCCCAGACCTAACTGACATTAACAAAAGACAAATTACCACAAAAGTAATGATTTACGTGGTTCGGTGGAGAGTTACTCCAACGGGAAAAAAATGGATCACTTTTATTAGGTTTGGAATAAATACCGACCCAAACACCTAACAAGGTATTTACACAAGGTTTACAGCGAATAACCCATAGGGTTTACTATATAGTTGGGTTACGACTCACTTTTTCAATCTATCATTAGTTTGCTCTTATCAACTTTGCTCTCAAATTATAAGCATTGGAAAATATAAAAGTTGCTAACCCTTTCTAATGTGGCTTCTAACCTTTTATATAAGCTCACAAATCCACTGTTACAATCGACCTTGACGTCAGCTCATGTCACTGAATCATCATTACAACCCTTAGTCATTGCTTCCACCATCTTCTCAACCAATCAAATAAGCTCATTCACCTGCTACTGCACCTGCCTATGGCGGCTGCTGATCTACCATCGCATCGGTCTATGGCAGATGGCATGGTGTACGACCACCGTGAATCGCTACTTTATCTCTTTCATTATTAACCTTCTAGATGTATATCTCTCTAGATAAGGCATACATCATGTCACTCATGAACTGATCGGTCATTATCTCATATTCGTTCCTCGGGTTGGGTAGATGAGGCAATTTGTACTCTTCCAACCCAGACTTCAAAGTCGTCGGGTCTAACCCATACAAATGATACTTTATCGGGTTGGTCTCAACAAATTCTCGGAATATCTCAAAAATATTCTCTAATGTAATTGAGTCGGGTACTATCAATATTTGTCTTTCCTCAGAATCTCCCCTTAGAGAGAATACTTCATCACATATACGATCGGGTCCACCTTTCAAGCTTCATCTTACCTCTGGGGCCTTACTATCCACTTAGTTGAATAGTATTATAATACCCTTCAATCTTCCTCGGATCGAGGGCTTACCAAAAATCACCATCAACAAACACATGCATGAACTGGCAAATTTCCAAAGTAACTTAACACACCATTTGCTCAAGAGAAACCTCATTCAATTTCTTTAAAATTTGCAAAATCAAGGCCTTATTTTCGAGGATTGTGATATGTAGGAAGTGGGATTGGAAATGTGACAGTAATTGACTGATATATAAGATCAATTTACATGAAAATTGTGAGAATCCAATCGAGTTTACAGAAATTGAGCAGCACTGGCATCAGGAAATTCATCTTAAATTGACACCAAATAAATGCCACCTTATTTGTTGGAAGCCTTTATTATTTCTTCCAGGCTTAATTAATTTGGACAATGTAAACTGCACTCCTCAATATAATGATCCTCATTGTATGATCGTGTTGCCACCATGAATCACAAATGTATCTTCAAACAATTAATTAAGAGAATTTAATCCCAATATTTCTTTCATAACTTTATACAATTTCTTTATGCTCTAAACCACATATTTTCTGGGCCACTAAGTCATTAAAACACCCACCAAACAACTCATTAAATCAACAAGTGCTACTTCATTTGAACAAAATACTCATACTCCATATAATTGGTACGGAGTGAATAAAGAATTTATGAAATTATTATAGCTTTCACGTCTTGTTCTCACAACCTCATAACCTTTAAGTATGGTTCTATCAGCAAGGGCGGACCCATAATATAATATTATCTCGGGTTAAATTAGAAATTAAAATTTTAATATTTATGTATTCAAAATTAACACGAACTTTCATTAAAAATAAAAAATACGCTTAATAATTGGAATGTTATGAGTCTTATACACAAATAAGAGAGTATCATAATAAAAATACAATATTTAAAAATAAAAAAAATAGAACACAAATATACAGTTCAGATACCAAAATATTTAGAATAATGGATATAAAATTTTATAATGTTTCAAAAAGGATATGTATGCCCTCATTCATTAGTAATTTTTATTATTTTGAATGAAAAAAACATATTTTGAAATATTTACTATACATTCTCACATTATAAATTTTTTTAACAAATAGGCGATTGTATGTCTAATCAAATCTTTTATTAACATAAAAATAAGAACTGGGTTTTTAATTGATTGCTTTGGGTTTTTGATTTATTTGTTTATCTCTTTTTCACTTTGCCTTCACACAACGACACTCTACAACTCTCTCTCGCCTTAAACTGAGCAAAAATGGTGAATATGCCATTTTATTCTCCACTTTCGAACTTCTGTAGTTCTCATCAATTACTTATTCATTGCTAGGGAACCATTTTTTTTTTTTTGAAATCGTTGTAAATTTCAGCGTCAAATTACTCATTTCGAGTTTAAGTGTAGGAGGTAAAATCTTCGGCTGTTTCAGGTTCTTACAAGAAACATACTCTCTGGATTCGAACTCAGGACCTCAATGTGAGATCCTGAGTCTTACACCACCAAGTTACGTCTATTGGGGACGGACGGGAACCATTTTATTCTCCTCTCTTTATATACATAAAATCAATTCTTTTGGAGCTACCGTCCGTTTTAATCTTAAGGAAGGTCCGCCTTTATCTATCAATTTATTGGTCTTGTGTTTATTTAATGTGATACCTAATTAATGATGATCTCTCAAGTAAAAATTAGTCGCAATAAAAACAATAAAAACATTTGAATTCTCTTTTTCTTTATAATGATAATATAATATAGGTAAAAACAAAACCAAACCTCTCAAAATTATTATAAATTCTCATCAAACTTATAATAGCACCATGTACATTTGCAAATACCTCCAAAAGTAGCTCAAAATAAAATGGCATTCACATACATATTTCCAGGGCTGCTGTTAGCCGTTTTGTTGACACAAGCCTATGT
The DNA here is from genome assembly GCA_019454045.1 of Zanthoxylum bungeanum. Classification (NCBI taxonomy): domain Eukaryota; kingdom Viridiplantae; phylum Streptophyta; class Magnoliopsida; order Sapindales; family Rutaceae; genus Zanthoxylum; species Zanthoxylum bungeanum. Next base: position 2,838 of record SKCR01006967.1, read on the forward strand.
GGTTGTAGCCAAAGCAAAAGTGGCAGCAGTCATAGTTTTGGAGACTCATCAGTTGATACAGGAAACAACAATATGATATCAACAATCCTGAAGAGCAATTTCCAGCCTTATGGCCGTGATTTCGAAGGCGGCCGCCCCACAGGCCGCTTTTGCAACGGCCGTATTCCTCCGGATTTCATCTCTGAAGCCTTTGGCCTCAAGCCAGCAATACCAGCTTACTTAGATCCACTGTATAACATTTCAGATTTCGCCGTCGGCGTCTGCTTCGCCTCCGCTGGAACTGGCTACGACAATGCAACCTCCAATGTACTTGTAAGTCTGCTGACAAATCATTTTTTCGCATTGTCCAGTTATAATTTTACCACAAATTTAATAACAAAATGTAAATAACCTTAAATTTGCAGAATGTGATTCCCTTATGGAAGGAATTGGAGTACTTTCAGGATTATCAAAACAAGCTGAGAGCCTACGTTGGTGAAGCAAAAGCAAAGGAAATTATTACAGAGGCATTGTATCTAGTGAGCTTAGGAACAAACGATTTCCTGGAAAATTACTACACATTTCCTCAGAGAAGAGCCCAGTTTAGTGTTGAGCAGTATCAGGATTTTCTAATTGGACAAGCTGAAAATTTTCTCAGGAAATTGTATGTTCTTGGAGCTAGGAAAATTTCCCTCACTGGGATTCCTCCCATGGGGTGCTTGCCATTGGAGAGGGCCACAAATTTCTTTGGTCTCTATGATTGTGTTGAGGAATACAATAATGTGGCCTTGGAATTTAATGGCAAGTTGGCGAGTTTGGTGACAAAGCTTAATAGGGAGCTTCAAGGAATGAGAATCTTGGCTTCTGAGGCATACAAAATTTTTGATCAAATCATTAGAAGAGCCTCTTCTTATGGTAAGTTTTACTTCATTTATATCATTTTTTGAAAAAAAATTCTAGAATACAACAGAGGTATCATGTCACTTATACAACAATCTAATAATATTTTACCGATTAATATATTAAAAAATTATTAAATAAATGATAATTGAATACACATGTCATTCATTTATTAGCGGATGATACCACGTTACTCGTACTTTCATTACACAAAAGAAATACTCTCTTTTCTTCAATCATGATTTGTTTTCTTTACTTACATTTCTCATTCTTGACAAGAATTTCTTGTGCATTGATCACTTCCTCTTTCATACAGTAATTTTTTTTCCTTAATTTGTTGAGAATGTTTTAATACAAACAAAAGTGTTTTTTGCATATTCATTTATATTAATAATTTTTTGAAAGCGTATTAGATTTCAAAATATTACTCTTCTCCGATTTAAAAGTTTCAACATTTTAAAATTAAAATTTAAAGGTATATCATATTATCTTAATATAATATAGGGACATTATCTGGTTCCACCATAAAAGATATTGAAAGTCTGAATGTATGATAACACTTTTAATTTTATCATTTTTCTATCTGAACTTTCAATAGTATATCAATTTTCACGTTTTCAAGATAGAAAATTTTTATTTTTTTGCAAGATTTGGGGGGAAGATGATGAACTTTTATTAGTTTGGGTGAAAACATATTCACTTTTATAATACCGGGCTGAAAATGATAATTTTTAAAAAATATTATAATATTTTTAAATTTTTGCTATCTTTAGAATGGAAATAGGATAATTTTTCTATAATGTAGTGTCAATTAATGCTACTCGTCCTAGCCTAACCGTAAATCGAGATTATTAATAACTAAACCTACTTGTGAAGCAATTTTTAATAATAATAAATATCATGATATATTTTTCTCTTATAATGTGAATGACAGAAAATAAAACATGCTGTTTGATAATTTTGGTGGCTTCAATTCAATAATTCAGAAACTACGTACGATAGGAATTGATGGAAGTCCTAGAGTCTACCTAAAAATCCAAGTAACAGTTGAGAAAATAAATTGGCTTTTATTAATAGGCAACCATGTTTGGTTAGGACGACTTGCTATACTGACATGTAAATATTTTAGTGCTTAGTTCATAGGCGATCCTGAGACCAGTCTAAAGAAGCTGCTAATTGGGATTCAAAAATTTCAAATTTTTAAGTGTGTATATATCATTTATCTGTTGGGGTCACATTTTAAGAATTCATTTAGAATCTTTATAATTTAGGGCAATTTAGGGCCGCTGCGGACTTAGTTTTGGGAAGAATTCGTGTAAATATTTTATAGGTCGAATTCGGATTGGTAAAAAATCTCAAATATTGGGGATCCCATGATATTCAGATGATATTTAAAATGAAAAATAGTCAAGAATTAAAAAATCGGTTGGGATTCGGGATGATTTTTCATTCCGAATGAAAAGTTAGGTCTTGAAAATATCTAAAATCTCGAATTTTAGCCTAAAAAGCCTCGAATCTCAAACCATTTGATCTGAGATTCAGGATAATTTTTTATCTTGATTCAAAAAAACTGATTGGAATTCGGGATGGGATAACCCGATTGCCACTCATTGGTATCTATTTATTTTAAGTTAGAATTATTAAGAATTATATTATATATTTATTGTACAATATTCATAAATAGTAAAATCATTACAGGATTTGAAGTGGTAGGCACAGCATGTTGTGCGACGGGGACATTTGAAATGAGCTATCTCTGCAATCAGCAGAACCCATTTACATGCGAAGATGCAACCAAGTTTGTGTTCTGGGATGCCTTCCACCCAACTGAAAAAACCAATAAAATTATTGCTGATTTTATAATTCCTAGTCTTTTGTCTAATTTTGCTTGATTTTTAATTTCTAAGAGTTCATTGTGGACTTGCTTATTGAGTTATACATATTACATATTTTTTGTTCAATTAATGTTTGCAATATTCAGGTCTTTTTTATTTTTTTTTATTATTATTTTTTTTTATTTTTTAAATTACATATTTTTTGAATGGATAATTATAAACGTGTACTTATCTATTGCCCTTGAGGGGTGTGACTTGATGGGAAAAAGTTCTTATAAGAACCTGAGATAATCGGTGATTTTATCTGCTGCGCTTAATCTCGAATCAGGTGATTTGACGGCGAGATTTAAAAAAAAAATGTACTTATATGTGTTCAAATAATATTTGCTAATTCTGTTCGAGTTGGATATGATGTTGGGTTAGTTATGTTAGATATTCAAAGTTCAAACTCTTTCTACAAAACTGATTTTATAATTCGGATAAAAATATTACATGATTCCTATAATTAATATTAATTATTTAATTTAATGAGGTTAATATCTTTTAATTCTTTTGTTAGGATTCAGATTTGCCTCTCTTTGCTCGCACTCAAAACTTTTATTTTACCAGAAATGATATTCCTACAACAAGTCTTACAACATATATCTTACAAAACGACAGTCTTATTACAACAAAAGAGACCTTTAGCGTCTTAACATACAGTGTCGAAAATTTTTTCGACGCTAATAAATCTTTTAGTGTCGAATTTAAGTTTCGACGCTAAAGGGTGGACCTTTAGCGTCAAAAAAATTTTCGGAGTTAAAGGTGGACCTTTTAACGTTAAAATTTAATTTCGACGCTAAATGATGGACCTTTTAGCGTCGAAAATTAAATTCGACACTAAAGCGTCAACCCTTTAGCGTCAAAAAGTTTTTTGGACGCTAAATGGTCCACCATTTAGCATTGAATTTAAATTTCGACAGTAAAGATGAATTTTAAATTTCTCGAATTCCCCCTTCTAAAATTGAATTTATCACCTAATAAAATTATATTTAAATTTTTGACATTTAACGACGAATTTTCGACGCTAAAAATCAAATATTTCGACGCTAAAGGGTAAATTTAAATTTTTCGAATTCCCGCTTTCTAAAATTTGAATTTATCCCATAATAAAATTAGATTTAAAAAATTGACATTTAGCGACGAAATTTCAACGCTAAAAGTCAAAAATTTCGACGCTAAAGATCAAAATTTTTGCGGAAATAATTCCCGCTATTTGAGGACATTTAGCGACGAAAGACTATTTCGTCGCTAAAGGTTATTTTTTCCTGTAAATTCAATTGCTATTTCATTTCTCTTATTCTCACTTTCTTTCTCTCATACTCTTATTTCCTCTCTAAAATTCTTTTTTTCCTTAAGTGTGTTTGATTTTTGGTATTTTATATCAATATATATATATATATATATATATATATATATATATATATATATATTTTGGGTATGGGAATATGAAGATGAAGAAATGGTGAAAATGGAGATAGTGAAGAAAATGAAAAATAAATGAAAGTGAAGATGAAAAATATGAAAATGAAGATGGAGAAAATATATAGAAAATTATATTTTATCATTTTGTTTATTATTTTATGTATTTTTTGTGATAAATTTTATAATTTTATTTTTATATCAATAAAAATATATATCATTATTATAATTTCTTAATAACAAATTCGTAATAATTTTTTATAACAATTTAATTACTTTTGTAATGAAATTAGTTTGAAATTAATTTGTAATGATATTTTCTTATACCCTTTAGCGTCGAAATATTCGACGCTAACGGTAATAAAATAATGTATATTTTTAATATTATATCACATTTAGCGTCGAAATATTCGATGCTAAAGGTCAACTCTTTGGCGTCGAAAATTACAATTTGTCATCGAAATAATTTTGACGCAAAATATTATACTTTAGTGTCGAAATTTTTTATTTCGACGCTAATTGTCTTTCTCGTCCACGTTTTAGCATCGAAAATTTTTGACGCTAATAATCTTTAACGTCAAAATTTTGTGCTTTAGCGTCCATATTTTCCGACTTTAAAACCCTTATTTTTTGTAGTGTCTTCAAAGTCCTTTTGGGTGGAAATTTAATTGAACTAGTTTGGTTTGAATAAATTATATCTCAAGTATATTTTTATTTCATTAATAAATAATTTATTTATTTTTACTTAATTCATATTTCATTAGAATATGAAATATTTTGTAGTTTTAGAAGAATGACCTGAAATCTGAAGATGATGAATCACAGTTGAATCTGAATAATGAAGATGAATATGAAGACCAAAGAAAGATAAAAGTGATATTAATAATATTATTAAATAAAATAAAAAATAAAAAAATTTGTACCATTTGATGAACGCATAAATAAATAAAAATATGTATTTCACGTTCCCTCATAATTATATAATTTATATCATTTCATATTCTCTCATAAATATACGGATTATATCGTTCCATATTCTCTTATAAATATATGTTTAAACATGTTTTGATTTCAAATAATTTTTATTGCTCTTATAATTATATTTTTCATATCATTTCATCTTCTCTAATAAATAATCATATCATTTTACTTTCTCTTATAATTATAATTATATTATATGACCTCTCAAGTAAGGTACGAGTCACCCACAACAAATCATAATTTAATAGACCTTATAAATATATGAGGTTGGTGTGTGATCAAAAGTCTTACATACATTGAATGAAACTTCACAAAACACACATTCCACCTTCTATATTTAATTTCAACTCAAATAAAATTTATCTATACAATACATTTCCCCCAAATAAAGAGAGTATAGGAAGCCTTCAAAGATGAATGAGAAAGCTTAAAACTCTTTGAATTAAGAAGACCTCTCATTTTACTAGCATATTGCTATAGTCATATTGGTAGCCATCAATTATCATTAATAAATTCTCATCAAATAAGGAGAGATCACCATTTATATCATAGGATTAAGGAGAGTAGTCCTTTTATCAACTTTGATAGATAATAATAATAATAATAGATTGTGTAATAGCATTACACAGTGCCGTTTTACTTGAGAATCAAAACACCCATGGTGCCGTTTTACATGAGAATCAAAACTCCCACGGTACCGTTTTACTTGAGAAGCTGCACTTTAATAGAAAGAAGAATGCATACTTTCAAGTGCTCTCTTGCATGAAAACAATGTGGGAGATGGGTGAGATACTCACAAAGTGATTTTTTACTCCGAAGTATAAAAGTGTTCAAGTAATAAAATAATCCGGTAAGTCCGGGGTCGATCCATAGATAATAGATTTAATAAGATAAAATAATAATTCGAATAAAAATAAAAGAGTGAATTGTTTGAAGTGATTGAAAATTTTAAATTAGATTGCAACAATAAAATAAAATACTGGAGTTAGGAGAATCCACTTTTAATATTTCAAATTTAGAAATCTTATTTTTTTTTATAATTTATAAATTGTCATTATTACCCAATTAGTTTATTTTAGGAATTAATTATGCCAAAATAAATAAAACTTGCCATAAAAATGGTAATAACATTTGTCTATAACAAGTCCAGTTAAATATTCAATTATACCAAATAAATAAAACAAGCTATATAGGTGATAACAAAATTTGTCAATAATTAATCCATATTTAAATTAAATATTAATAATCAGATTATAATTTATATATTATAATATAAATAAGATTAATCTATATTTTCACATTAAGAGCTTCACCCATTACCCCAGTGGGATGAAATTAGCTACTCATGTTTGAATAAAAACACTCATAATTTTATTATTGAAAGAAAATGAAATTACAGGAAAACTTAAAAAACACACAAGACACCCTCTTCCAAATTCTACAAGAGAAATTCAGAAGAAAGTACGAAAAATTAAGAGCTGTGCATCCTCCTATTTATAGAGGACGCTCAACATCTTCAACAATAACAATTTGTAGTTGAAAGCAGTTCATGTGCCACCGAAAGATGTTGGGGTTGGTGCTTAGAGCGCTAATTCCTGTTTGTATTTCCTTGAAAATACTTTTGTAAACGTTTTATTATGAATAAAATGAGCAATTTCTATAATATAATATATCTTCTTATATGGTAAAGACGTAATTGACCTTAGAATGATTATTCATGATACTGTTGCAATAGCGTCGCAACTGACATTGAGCTGTATCATGACGTTGTCATTCTTAGACAGTTCCTGGTCAAGGTTTACACTACTTGGTCAGTAAAGTAAACCCGTTGAGACTGGTACATGTCATATACTGGAATATATGATTCCAATGGTTTCTCAATGAACCATGAGTCTTGGAGACTAGTATAAACGTGTAGGTGTTTATAACGGATAAACACTGAACGACTCACCAAAGATTCTTAATGGATGGTACACCAACGTCAATAAGAATCTTCTCGGGTTGAGTAGCACTTGTGATTCTTCGATTTGAGATGCCACTGTGGGCACATGAGACATCTTCTATACTTAGATGGCAGTCACGTCACCGATCTACTAAGATCAGACATCCGCCTATTCGTTGGGTGTAGATAGATCCTCAGGGTGTCCTGTGTGTATCGAGATATGATCCGCCAGTTCTGTGTACATAGCATAGGTAGTCCATATATGATTAGCAATCAGATAAAAACCATGGGCTCGTGGTATATTTTAGAAGTCAATTTTAAATGTTCTTTTTGAGATTGCTAATAGAGACGTCGACGGGATAATCCCCATAGAGATTTGACGTTTACATCTATATCTCTGGGATATATCCGGATACATATGACGTAGGAATTATACATATGTCATGACCTCGACCAGTATGATTCAGCGAGTTTATCTGTGGTCGTCATAATTTACGGGTGGGTAAATTATGGAAACGAAATTAGATTTCGTGACGGATATGTCTGAATCTAGAGAGTCTCACTAATGAAATATACTCGTAGAGAACTAAGACAATATTTATAAATAATATTGATTATTTATAAGTTGTTTAAATGTTAAACGAAAAATTACATGTGAAGGGACCTTATAGTCATTTCGTAATTTTTGTGTATTTGCATTTAATATTAGATTTTATTAAATACACATTAATTAATTGTCAAATTGAGATATTTGACTAATATCATAAATATTTATGTATTTGATATTTAATGTAAATATAATACATATATTTAATATATTTGTATTTAAATAATTATTTAATTATTTAATTGTTAAATAATTAAATTAATTAAAAATATAAATATCTTTAGTTGTGATATTTTGTTTAATGGCTTGAGTTGCCTTGTTGACTTATTTGAAAATCATTAAAGTTTTAATGATAAATAAAACAAGTTGATAAAGCCTTTAATGAAACAATTGAAAAATATCTTGATATTTTTCCTTATACCATTTTCGGCCAAGGCTAAGAAAGGAAGTATAAATTGTTTTGTTTTCATTTTAGGTTTTCATAAGTTCAAAACACACAAAATATACATAAAAGAAGTTGAGAGAAAAGGCAAAAAGGCTAAAGAAGAAAGGCTTGAAAAAACTTGTTTTTTGTAAGTTTTTCTTTAAAGTTTTCAACATGAAATATATTTCTAACATACTTGGGATCATTTTGTGTTGCTTTGATGATCTCTATACTCTTATAGTTTGTGTTTATTTGGTTGAGAACTTGTATGAAAGATTGATGCATGTAAGTAAGCTTTAAATGGTTTAAAAGCTTTACTTTTGATTCTTTGAAAATCAAAGTTGTCATTCTAGAGTTAGTAAGCCACTCCTGGGTGACCTAGAATTGTTCTAGAGTTATTTCAAAGTGGTTAGGCTTGTTTGGTGAAGTATTGAATGGATTAAAGTGCTGGATTTTAAAGATTTGGTGAAATTGGACAATTTGGTGAAATTGAAAAATTAGGGTTCTTAACCCACTCCAGATTTGGGGATTTTCATATATGTGATGCATTATGGTATGTATATGATTCATACAAAATTTTAGGTTTATTGAGTTTGATCTTGGCATGTTTTGAACTAAAGGGACCAAATTACAATTAATTGGAAATTTGGGGGTGCTCACGGCAATTGCTCAAAAATTGGGGATTTGTGTGAAATCTGATTTTGATGCATTAGATTTGTTGAAAAACATTTTAGAAATGATTTAGAATTATCCAAAATTGTATTTGACAACTTTTGGACTAAAATGATTAATTTACAAAGTTTTGGGGCAATTCGGTAATTACCAAGAAATTTGATCTCTTGTGTAATTTTTCAGAATTTGATAATTGGATAATTAAATAAATAAGTTTATTTAATTGATCCGAGAAAAAATTTTGAAATCGGAAAATATTGATTTTCCACTATTCCGCTGTGTTTCCCCTTTTCTGCCATAAAACCACATCAAAATGATATCAGAGCAAGTCTGATTCTGGCCACCCTATTATGATTATGCCTTTTAAATTCAATGTTTAATTTGTTCTTTACTTGTTGCATGCATGTATTTATTTAATTTGATTAAATAAATTAAAAATAATCTTTTTGCGGAAAATCCCTAAATAATAAGGTTTTATGTAATTTATGTATTTGATGCATATTACATGGTCCGTCTTGTCAATACGGTTTATGAATATTTTTTCGTGACTACATCTGAGACCGTGCCTCTTCTGTGAGGGTGTAGCCGATAGAAATTTATTTATACCGGATGTATATCAGATACTAGATAAATTCAAGCGAAAGCGGAATCCTGAACGTGCCCAAGCTGTCAGGGTTAGGCAAGTAGCTTGAGTTTATCATTGATGAGTTTAACCTTGGTACGTCTCATTGTGAACGTGCCCAAGCTGTCACAACGAGAAACGACCAGTACCGGGAACACATGAGTCACTATTTAGTGATTGACAAATGAGTTGTCTACCTGATGAATATACGTAGGCGAGACCGTGCCTCTACTGTGAGCTGAAATATTCACGGGATCCACCTTTCACTATTTGTATTTAATTTAATTATTAAATCTTTGTATTCTTTTTGGGGATTACAGTATTGCATGATTTAGTGGGATATACATTTTTAGATTAAAATCCATGATCTAATTAATGCTTTTGATATTATATGAAACTGCTTAATTTTTCTGCTAACCGTTTTTCGTAATCTATATGATAGATTTGCGATGGCGGCACCATCTACTAATCAGTTTGCACATATGTTGGATTTGAAAAAACTTAAAGGCACTGAGAACTTCGCTGATTGGGACTTGGATTTGAGGATTGTCCTCGATTCCGAGAAGTTGGGATATGTTCTTGAGGGTTCGCTGCCGCTTGCTGTAGGTGTGGATGCTACACCAGAGGAACACTAAGTTTTTGAAGCTTGGAAGGATGATGATTTAAAAGTTAAATCATACATCCTAAGTTCACTGTCTCCGGGACTCAAGAAACAATACTATGGCATGTCAGATGCGTATAGTATGGTGACACGATTAAGACAATCATTTGAGAACCAAGAACAAGTTGTTGTTCTCAAGGTCTCAATGGAACTGTTCCATGCGCGATTGGATGAGGGGCAAGCTGTTAGCCCGCATGTTCTTCAGATGATCGATTTGATCGATCAATTAAGGCAACATAATCTCATTCTGAATGACATTCTCGGTAGGAGTGTCATTCTTGGTTCACTCACAGCTTCTTATCGCCAGTTCTTGATGTACTTTAACATGAACGAGATTATCTGTACCTACCATGAGCTGCATAGGATGTTGCTCACGGCGGATAAGGACCTCAAGAAGGGAGTACCGACTCGCCCTCCGAGACCTACTTCACTTTATGCTTCTTCCCAGACCTGGTCAAAGGGAAAGAAGAAGAAAGGGAAGAAGAAGAAGGGTTTCGGTCCTCAACCACAGGCAAAGATAGCAAAGCCCAAGAGGGCTTCTAAAGACAAATGCCATCACTGCAGCAAAGTCGGGCACTGGAAAAGGAACTGTCCTGACTACATTGCCCAGCTGAGGAGGGAGAGAGCATCTACATCATGTACATTTATTTTTCCAGTTATTGATATATCTTTGGCTTGTGAAGCCGTTACATCCAGCTAGATTTTAGATTCTGCTTGTCCCATTCACATTTGTAATTCGTTGCAGGTGCTGAAGGAAAGTAGGAAACTGAAGCCTAGAGAGATGCAATTGCGATTTGGGAGTGGAGACTCTCTGGATGCAGTTGCAGTGGGAGTATACGAGATCCCTTTGCTGAAAGGGACATTTTTTTTATATTACTATTATTTTGTACCTGGATGTGTAGCTAATATTATATCTCTTTTTGTATTAGATACAGAAGGTTATCGTATTAATATTAAGAACTGTTCTTTGTATTTATATGATAAACGTAATATTCAGATCATTTGTTGTCCAAACCAGCATGGTCATTATACATTGCAAACTTCTAAAGATATTTTAAATACTTGAGTTAATAAACGTAGTTTACCTGTAATTAATAATACTGAACTTTAGCATATGAGGCTAGGTCACATAGGCGTTAAACCCCTTACCCAATTGGTTAGGAATGGTTTGATACCAGATCTCACCATTGAATCCTATCCAACTTGTGAATCGTGTATTCAGGGTAAGATGACTAAAGCCCAATTTTCAGGTGTTGGACACCGTGCCACTAACTTATTGGAACTCGTACATTCTGATGTATGTGGTCCACTAAGTTAGACTGCTCACAGTGGTTATTCGTACTTCGTTACCTTTACCGATGATGTGTCATGGTACAATTATGTCTATTTGATACGACATAAATCGGAAACCTTTGAAAAGTTCAAAGAGTTCCGAAATGAAGTAGAAAAACAAACTGGTCAATATATTAAATGCATTCGATCTGATCGAGGCGGAGAATATATGAGTGGTGAGTTTATTGATTATATGAAGAAGAATGAGATTCTCGCTCAATATACTCCTCCAGGTACTCCACAGCACAATAGAGTGTCTGAGAGGAGAAATCAGACTTTATTGGATATGGTCCGATCAATGTTGAGTTTCACATATTTGCCCTATTTCTTATGAGGCTACTCTCTTTTAACAGCTGCACATCTTTTGAATAAGATTCATTCAAAAGCTGTTCCTACGACTCCGTATGAGATATGGACCAGTAGGAGACCAAATCTTAGTTACATTAAGGTTTGGGGTTGTCCCGCCTGTGTCAGGGTGACTCAGCAAGATAAGCTTTCGCCTCGAGGGTAAAATTTTAAGTTTGTTGGATATCCTTTGGAAACGAGGGGATATCTGTTCTATGATACCGAGCATCGAAATGTGTTCGTAGTTCGCTTCGTAAAATTTTTAGAAGTATAATTTTTGTCAGAATGAAGTAATCATAGACATGTTGAACTTGATGAAGTCCAACCTGAAAACAATGAACCAATGGAGGAACCCGAAGTTCAAGAAGATGAAGGACCTTCAACGCACACACTCCTTAAGTCACAAAGGGTATCTAGACCTCATGAACGCTTGTATTTGATACAAGAAAAGAGTATGGATGTTCTCTTAATTGAAGAGACTGATCCTTTTACCTATAGAGAATCGATGTTGGACATCGACTCCGTGAAATGGCAAAGTACCATGAAATCCGAGTTAGACTCAATGCATGAGAATCAAGTTTGGGACTTGGTTCCGCTTCTCGAAGGAATTGTTTCTATCAGTTATAAATGGGTTCACAAGAGGAAGCGCAGGCCTGATGGTAAGGTTGAAACTTACAAGGCCCGACTGGTAGCAAAAGGTTACACGCAGCGACCTGACATCGACTACGATGAAACTTTTTCACCAATTGCAATGGTTAAGTCTATTAGGATTTTGCTTTCTATAGCTGCGTATCATGACTATGAGATTTGGCAAATGGATGTCAAAACGGCTTTTCTAAATGGATTTCTTGATGAAGAAATCTATATGGAACAGCCGGAAGGTTTTGCGTCTAGCGAAAACTCGGGTATGGTGTGTAAGCTTAAGAAGTCCATTTATGGACTTAAACAAGCTTCACGAAGTTGGAATCTTCGATTCGACGAGATTATTAGATCGTTTGGTTTTCTCAAGAATTTGGAAGAATCCTGTGTGTATCAGAAGGCCAGTGGGAGCATGGTTGTATTTTTAGTCCTATATGTTGACGAAATCCTAATAATTGGGAATGATATATGAATGTTACAAAGCGTCAAAACATATCTCTGTAAGAATTTCTCCATGAAGGACCTGGGAGAAGCTTCCTATGTTTTAGGGATAAAACTCAATAGAGATAGACAAATGAAGCTGATTGGGTTATCCCAATCGATGTACATAGATAAGATCTTAGAACGATACAATTTTGGTAACTGTAAGACATCAAATATACCGTTCAGACATGTGATTCATCTTTCAAAGAAGATGAGTCCACAAACAGAAGATGAGAAGGTTAGAATGTCTAACCAACCTTATGCTTCGTGTTTGGGTAGCATAATGTATGCCATGTTATGTACTCGGCCTGATATTAATTTCGCTGTTAGCGTAACCAGTCGATATCAGTCCAATCTAGGTAATGACCATTGGATGGCCATTAAACATATCCTGAAGTATCTTAAAGGTAATAAGGATAAGTTAATAATTTATAGAGAAGATGAACTGTAAGTTAATGTGTATACGGATTCCGATTTCCAATCGAATCCCGATGATAGAAAGTCTACATCCAGATTCGTCTTTACCCTTAACGGAGGTGCAGTTTGCTGGAAGAGTTCCAAACAGGGATCGACATCAGATTCCACCACAGAGGCGGAATACATTGCAGCTTCTGAAGCTGCAAAAGAAGCTGTGTGGATAAAGAACTTTATCACAGAATTGGGAGTTGCCCCAAGTATCAAGAATACGATTCCGTTATACTGTGATAATATTGGAGCTATTGCGCAAGCAAAGGAACCGAAGGCGCATCAGAAGTCGAAGCATGTGGAACACAAGTACCACATCATTCGAGAGATTATGTCGCGAGGGAATATTGTCGTGTGCAAGGTACCGAGTGAAGATAATATAGCAGACCCGCTGACGAAGGCCATACCTCCGAAGTTTTTTGATAAACACGTGGAGTCGATGGGTATTAGATACAATCGTTATTGGCACTAGAGCAAGTGGGAGATTTTATTGGGGTTGGTGCTTAGAGCGCCAATTCCCGTTTGTATTTCCTTGAAAATACTTTTGTAAACGTTTTATTATGAATAAAATGAGCAATTTCTATAATATAATATATCTTCTTATATAGTATAGACGTAATTGACCTTAGAATGATTAGTCATGACACTGTTGCAAAAGCGTCGCAACTGACATTGAGTTGTATCATGACGTTGTCATTCTTAGACAGTTCCTGGTCAAGGTTTACACTACTTGGTCAGTAAAATAAACCCGTTGAGACCGGTACATGTCGTATACTGGAATATATGATTCCAATGGTTTCTCAATGAACAATGAGTCTTGGAGACTCATATAGACGTGTAGGTGTTTATAGCGGATAAATACTGAACGACTCACCGAAGATTCTTAATGAATGGTACACTAACGTCAATAAGAATCTTCTCGGGTTGAGTAGCACTTGTGATTCTTCGACTTGAGATGCCACTGTGGGCACATGAGACATCTTCTATACTTAGATGGCAGTCACGTCACCGATCTATTAAGATCAGACATCCCCTGTTCGTTGGGTGTAGATAGATCCTCAGGGTGTCCTGTGTGTATCGAGATAGGATCTGCCAGTTCTGTGTACAGAGCATAGGTAGTCCATATATGATTAGTAATCAGATAAAAACCATGGGCCCGTGGTATATTTTAGAATTCAATTTTAAATGTTCTTTTTTAGATTGCTAATAGAGACGTCGACGGGAAATCCCCATAGAGATTTGACGTTTACATCTATATCTATGGGATATATCCGGATACATATGACGTAGGAATTATACATATTTCATGACCTCGACCAGTATGATTCAGCGAGTTTATCTGTGGTCGTCATAATTTACGGGTGGGTAAATTATGGAAAGGAAATTAGATTTCATGACGGATATGCCTGAATCTAGAGAGTCTCACTAATGAAATATACTCGTAGAGCACTAGGGCAACATTTATAAATAATATTGATTATTTATAAGTCGTTTAAAGGTTAAACGAAAAATTACATGTGAAGGGACCCAATAGTCATTTCGTAATTTTTGTGTATTTGCATTAAATGTTAGATTTTATCAAATACACATTAATTAATTGTCAAATTGAGATATTTGACTAATATCATAAATATATATATATGTATTTGATTTTAATGTAAATATAATACATATATTTAATATATTTGTATTTAAATAATTATTTAATTATTTAATTGTTAAATAATTAAATTAATTAAAAATATAAATATCTTTAGTTGTGATATTTTGTTTAATGGCTTGAGTTGCCTTTGTTGACTTATTTGAAAATCATTAAAGTTGTAATGATAAATAAAACAAGTTGATAAAGCCTTTAATGAAACAATTGAAAAATATCTTGATATTTTTCCTTATACCATTTTCGACCAAGGCTAAGAAAGGAAGTATAAATTATTTTGTTTTCATTTTAGGTTTTCATAAGTTCAAAACACACAAAATAGACATAAAAGAAGTTGAGAGAAAAGGCAAAAAGGCTAAAGAAGAAAGGCTTGAAAAAGCTTATTTTTGTAAGTTTTTCTTTAAAGTCTTCAACATGAAATATGTTTCTAACTGTTGTTTTTAAGGCATTCCCAAGATCATATTTAAGCATAAAAACGTGTGAATACAAAAGGAGATATGGCAGAATCATACTCACTTTGAACGGTTTTAGGATGCGTCAAATTGAACAAAAATTCCTCCAAGAATTGGGCCAAGGTGGTCTTTGAATGTTGATCTACAAGCTCCAAGCCTTTGATATTGATTCCAAGCTCTTGGGATGGTTTCCCTATCACCTTTGAATGATCCTTTTGAGTGCTAGCTCTAAGAAAATTTTGCAACAAAATCTTCTTCTTCCTCCCTAAGCTCACAGAAATGGAAGAAAATGGGAGAGAGTATTTGCTTCAAAAGTGGCGTGAATGAGAGATAATAGGAAGTGAGTGTGTTGACTTGTTAAAATGATTTCTAAAATCAAATCCAAGATATACCAAATATTTGGTATATGTCTTTCATGCCATCAACCTTTTCAACTTGTGTGAAATACAAGCAAGCTTCACCAACTCACCAAAACCCATCACTTAAAGTGACAAGTGATGTGACATGTGGGCCCCACTTGATTCAAAATTCGAGTGGACACTCTCGGGCTCGGGTTCGCTAATTCCAATTTAACGAATTTTCCGTTGCGACATAATTAAATCAAATTTAATTAAATAATAATGGCAAGCAAAATTACTATTCACGTCGCTAGGGAATTAATTCTAAATTAATTCGTTTGCCCGAATTAAAATCTAATTTTAATTCCGCGTCGAAATCTAATTTCGTTTAATATATCAAATATATTATTTTATTGATTAATTCCAAATTAATCTTTCTCTCTCTTCTAATAGTACTTTATCCTAGATAAAATCTCTCCGTAATTAATATCAGATTAATTATGCTCGAATCATACGTCATCGGTGAATCTTCGGGAAGCGACCCAAGAGATCCCTGGATATGTTGGCAGTAAATCCGGTCGTCGGACTATCCGAACACGTACGTACCTTGTACTACATTTTTACCGATTTACGAGACATGGTTGGCTTCTAGCAAAGCACCGTGCCTACCCAATTCTCCAGAAATATTCTTAATGGAATATTTAATCTATATCAGGCGTAGTATACGTAGTATTGTGTATTGCAATCCAGTATCGGATGTCACATGCAAGCCCTGAGGCTGGAATAGTGTCTGCCCCGTATGAAGCATATATCGGATTACAAGCAACAAGTCTCTTTAATCGGATAATCATGACCATGTCATATTATCCCGATGGTTGCAACCATTTAAAGTACCAGTTCTGTATCCCTGCGTGATCATCATCTGCATATGACTGAAGTGATACTTCCTTCTTGACATCACACCCAATACACTACGATTCTCAATAAACCCAGAAGTGGCGTACACAGAACCTGTTAAAGTCCTGGACAACCAAAACCAAAGCGTATTGATTGTCGCAAGTACTAGCGATGCAAGTCTCAGGTTAAGACCAAATACACATACCCTGATGCGGATTCTCATAGACACATAGTCATACTACCAATGGGATTCCGCATGGTCTATCCAGAGCGAAGCTGTTTCCGTACCATCGGTAAACACAATCTCCTATCACACTTGCATAAGTATCCAATACTTAAATATATGAGAACTATGTCGTTACGCTTCCATAACACGCATAAGTGTAATACTAGTTTATTCCGCATTATCGATGTCCGGTCTCGATAATACTACGACTAGGGATATTTAATGATTAAACATTTATGGATTGATACTGTCTCATATCTTATAATCTGGAACTAATCATAAAGACTTTTATCATTCATATATTTAAGTAATCAAATTACAAAATGATAAAATGCAATTTCCATTGCTACATAATTAATTTGTACAAAAACCACAATGTCTTTTAAAAATAGTGATGCTATGGGTCATAATTGTCTAACACTAACATGCTTGGGATCATTTTGTGTTGCTTTGATGATCTCTCTACTCTTATAGTTTGTGTTTATTTGGTTGAGAACTTGTATGAAAGATTGATGCATGTAAGTAAGCTTTAAATGGTTTAAAAGCTTTACTTTTGATTCTTTAAAAATCAAAGTTTCCATTCTAGAGTTAGTAAGCCACTCCTGGGTGACCCATAATTGTTCTAGAGTTATTTCAAAATGGTGAGGCTTGTTTGGTGAAGTATTGAATGGATTAAAGTGTTGGATTTTAAAGATTTGGTGAAATTGGATAATTTGATGAAATTGAAAAATTAGGGTTCTTAACCCACTCCAAATTTGGGGCTTTTCATATATGTGATGCATTATGGTATGTATATGATGCATGTAAAATTTTAGGTTGATTGGGTTTGATCTTGGCATGTTTTGAACTAAAGGGACCAAATTATAATTAATTGGAAATTTTGGGGTGCTCACGGCAATTGCTCAAAAATTGGGGATTTGTGTGAAATCTGATTTTGATGCATTAGATGTGTTGAAAAATTTTTTAGAAATGATTTAGAATCATCTAAAATTGTATTTGACAACTTTTGGACTAAAATGATCAATTTATAAAGTTTTGGGGCAATTATGTAATTACCAAGAAATTTGATCTCTTGTGTAATTTTTCAGAATTTGATAATTGGATAAGTAAATAAATAAGTTTATTTAATTGATCTGAGAAAAAATTTTGAAATCGGAAAATTTTGATTTTCCACTATTCCGCTGCGTTACCGGATTTTCGCCATAAAACTCATTCAAAAGGTGGATGGCAACTCTCCACCATTTTTTTAAAAATAATTACATATAACACACTTTGGATTTTTCGTCAATTTCGGTCAAAAATGGAAAACTCTTATTTATGATTAAATAATTCTTAAAGTTATTGCACTGAATATGAGTATTTCTAATACTGTTTGTTTTCTTGTTTTATAGCTCCACTCACTCAGTTCTTTAGGACTCACCCCTCAATCTCCAGATTTTGCAGGACTTTTCTATTGGTGAGCCAATTCTGTATTTTGGGAGACATGGATCCGGGACATGAGCAGCACTGCAGTCACTAGTTTTATGGGTTCATCATGTTGTGTCTACAATCATATAGAATGTAGTTTCTTTTGAGTTTCTGTGATGTATAACCTATATATATATATATATGTGTGTGGTTGTATCGCAACTGGGTTGTGTACGTGTCATGTTTAATGTTTCACACGGTTATTAAGATGATGTTTGAATGTATGGTTGATTTCTGGTTTCAGTTAGAGGCTCAAGTGACAGTGGAAATCTGTCATCTGCCGGTAACATTCTCGGATTGAGGATGTTACAGCAATAGTGCATTGCATTATATATATATATAATCTCGGTGGGACCTCCTAAATATATTTTATATGTATCATATATATTATAATGATGCTAAATACATTGTAAGCTCATATTGTCGACAATCTAAACACAATGAACATTTTCCAAGTCCAATTTGAATATAGTTGTCAAGCTCTTTTTGGGTTTTTTGGGTCTTGGAATTCAGATCTCATATCTATTTTTCCTGTTGAACTTCTGAAACAGTATTTTACCTACACAATAAATAAAAATACACAATAAAAATATGCAAAACATAAATTTAATCGTTATTTCACAAATGTGCTAAATTAAAGAGATTAATGAAACTATAAGTGTAAAATGATTAATACTAGTCCCTAGTAATTTAAGCGAAGACTAAAAAGAATATTTTTTTTATTCAAGTTAGTAATTATTTTATTTCTTTCTAAATGATTAAATAAGTAAATTCTCATGAACTTTTTACCATTATTCCATACACACATAAGATAAAATATCAATCATTCATTGTGCCCACAATATTCACAAGTCTTGTTCAAAAGAGAATATTATTTTTGTCCTAAAGTTATATCAGAATTTACACCTTTTAGCAATGACAGATTATTTATATACAAAATTAGTTTTTTTAATAATAATACATCTTTAACCCTTGTAACAAGCTTTAGGTCAGTGACTCCCAAACCAATAACGTCTTGAACGCCCTCTGAGTCGAGGATATGCTTCCCATCCAATTTTCTTATAAATCGGCAAACAATGTATTTTAAAGTCAGATTCCCGAGACTATAATTTAGCAAAGTGTTGTTGTTTTTGTTGTTTTTTTTACAAAATACACAAAACAACAAAAAAATATAAAAGATTTATTTAAAAAAAAACATATAAAACAACACAAAAGTGGAAAAAATATAATATATTAATTATTACTCTATTTATTAAATTTTATTCCCCGACAACGGCTCCAAAAACTTGACAGACTCAAAAAGCGGTTCTTTACTCCGAAGTATAAAAGTGTCGAAGTAATAAAATAACCCGCTAAGTCTAGGATTGATCCATAAGGAATAAATTTAACAAGATAAAATAATAATTTAACTAATAAAATAAAAATAATAATAAAATACTATGGTTAGGGGATCCGCTATTAATATTTCAAATATACAATAACTTTTTACTTTTTTTAAAATATAAATTATAATTATTTCTCAATCAATTTATTTCATAATTATCAGGTATTAATTATGTCAACACATGTGTTTCGTCATGTCGATAATTAGTCCTACCAATATACTAAATATGCCAAAACATATAAAACTAGTCATAAAGGCGGTGATATCATTTGTCTATAACAAGTCCAGTTAGCTACTCAATTATGCCAAATATATAAAACCAACCATATATGCGGTAACAAATTTTGTCAATAATTAATCCAGATCTTTGATAATGCACTCTCTCTCATTTATGGGATTCAAGTATTATCTGTGTCAATCGAGGACTTTATACATCTAGTCAAGAATCCTCAATAAACTATAAATACTATGATTTTATTTGGAAAATTATCGCAATTTATAAAATATAACATAAATAAAAAATCACATATATTTTCATAACAAGAGCTTCACCATTTACCCTAACATGATACAATTTACAGAAAAATATATAAATAAAAACATCTATGATTTTATTAATAAAAGAAAAAGAAATTACAAAAGAAATAAAATAAAATAAAACATACATGATACTCACCTCAAATCTCCCAGAAGGGAAAAATGAAATAACACATCCTGACTGGATGGGAGCTCTCCATTTTCTCTCCCATGTTATATCCCCAATCCGGGAATGTTATCGGCAGATGACATGTCCCACTTGTTGGGGCGGATGTGGAACCCCTAGAGTCGGATCAGAGTCCTGCCCAATGGAAATGGGCTTAACCCGTGGATATCAAACATGAGTGTAATTTTAAATAATTTAATAAAATAATATATTCCATTACGAGTGTATAGGAAAAAATTGAGGCTGAATCAGAGTCTGATAGCTCAAGAACGGGAGAAAAATAAATTTCAGCACGCGTAGCGCGTACCGTGCGCGCTACAGTGCGTGTGCCCTTTTTTTTATTTGTTTTGTAATTTCATTACCTTCATCTCTCTGGAAAGAGAGTTGAAGGAATTAAGATATTTTACCTTAATTTCTTTTGATCTTCTTTAAACACTTCAAAAACACCTAAAATTGATTTTTAACATCAAAACCAACATCACTGCATGTTATAAAATAAAAATCATGTTTTTAAAATATCAAATATTTTTACAAAAGCATAAATTTACTCTAAATACACACATGCGTAAATTTTGAATCCAAAACACAAACCAAATTAGAATCACATAATGAAGTGACTCGTGAACAATTCTAGGTCACCCAAAGGTTATCAAGTGGTTCTAGAATGGTAGCTATAGCTCTAAGTTTTAATCTAAAATTCCAAACTCTTGTTAATTTTTCCATGTCCAATATGAACATCTTTGACCTAATTAACAAGCATATTGTGTTTATACTTCTAAAACATGATAACACAATTTATTAGCCTTATTTCAACATTATGCTATGTAATCATGCATCCAATACATAAAAGAACATAGCTTAAGAGAAGTTCAAACTTACCTAGCAAGCTTGATGCAAAGATCCAATCATTTTCTCTTTGTTGAAATGGTTGGAGAACTTCCAAGGTTTGCAAGTTTCACTCCAAGATCCAATCTTGATTCCAATACTAGCAACTTTCACTTCAAGATCCAATTTTGATTTCTCTTAGACAAAATATTATAGAGACCTTAGGGAGAACAACTCTCAGGATTATGGTGAACAGTTTATAAAGAATCTCATGATATTGAGAATGAAAGACTAGGTAAAAAGCAGCACCCGAATTAAAAAAATTAGTAGAGATGGCTTAAGAAATCAAAGATGATGAAGTTTCCAGAGAAATAAAGATATAAGGAGTTCAAGGAACTTAGATGAGTAAGAAGTCAAGTAATAGAGCAAAGCTTAGTAAGAAAGAATAATAGACGGAGTATAGTAAGAGTTTGACATAGTATGAACCTTAAGAAAGTTCACAATAAGGGTGGTATCATCGGTAATTAGAAAATGAATTAGTAATAGAGTTGAAACATGGAATACATATAATTCCTAGTAGTTGTACCTTGGTGGGAGCCAACACCAGACATGTAAGCAATAGAGTCATAAGCTTGTAGATAAGCAACATGAGCAACTGCAGTACGTATAACTAGCGAGAACACCACCATCGAAAGACTCCAGAACAATCCCTACTCTCCCAACCCCTGTTAAGACAACAGTAGCAGAGATGGACTTTGAGGGCTACCTTAAGATACTCTCAGAAAGAAGTGGAAGTTTTAGTTAGGCAGTGACAAGAGGTAAGAGAACAG